>PVKA01019039.1:0-42736 GCA_004027165.1 Ctenomys sociabilis | reverse complement strand
GCAACCTGGACCCTCCCTGCAGCACCCCAGACCCTGACCTATGCCCACTTCACCATGTTTTTTTCAGCCCCTTCCCCTCACTTGCTTTGCACAAAACTTTCAAACCATATCTGACCCTATCTGACCCTGAACCTCCCCTGGCTCATGAGGAATACCCCATGTCACAGCTGGTCCCCTAAATGAGGATGTTGGAGTCCCCAAGCGTGGCCTTTGAGCCTGCTGTGCCTTACTGCTTCTGGCCTCACTGGCTGTGCCTAGAGTTACCAGGCTGCCAGCCCTACCTAGTATGCTTGCCCAGCCCAAAGAAGCCACCCAGAGTATTGTGGGACACAGCTCCTTCCTGCTGAGCCAGCAGCCCAGGCAGGGGCTTCACACTGCAGGACAGGCCTGTCAACATGGCTTCTTCCATAATGTGAGCAGAGATAGCTCCAGGGTGCCACAGGACCCTAGTGTTTGTGCCCTGATGGGATAGGACAGGGACCAAGCACACTCCCCCCTGAGTGGCAGGCAGAAAGCCCAGGAAGATGTGAAGCCTTGTGCCCAAGACTGTTCTTGAAGAAGCTGGATCCCCTGAGCCACTCCAGACACTGCCACTGTCCATCCCCCAGCTTCTTGTGGACAGTCAGTCCTTCAGTCCTGAATCTTGCTGGCCAGGGCAGGAGTCCTTTCAGCTGGTAGGGCATAGGGGTGCAGAATGTTCGTGCCCATGAGACACTCCCATCCCCTGAGGCTAGGCTCAGAGTTGGTGCTCAAGCTTTCGATGGGTGGTGTGCTGGGCTCCTGGTCCTCAGTGTACACCTTTCCTGTACATTGCATCACTGTGGCCAGCAGGTAACCTGGACTCTACCCTTTATTCTTCACAGGTACCTGGATAACGTGGTCAACAAGCAGAGTATCTCTCCCCCTATCCCACACCTCCATGCCCTGTTGACCAGTGGAGATGACCCTCCTATAGAGGTGGACATCTTTGACCTTCTGAAGGTGTCCTATGAGGTCAGCACCCAGTGGCGCCAGGCCAGGCTTCTGCCAGTGGCAGCTAGACTTGGTCTCACTGACTCACCTTCACCTGCAGAAGTTCGGCAGCCTGAAGGCCGAAGACATCGAGCAGATGCGGTTTAAGCAGAGGCTGAGAGTGATCCAGTCCTTGGAGGACACAGCCAGGAGGAGTGTGGTAGGTGACTGGTGGGAGGCTGGTGAGGACACGGCCTGGGCAGACGCGGTCTAGGGCAGCTGTGTTGTGGCCCTGATGCAGCATAGGCCAGGCCCAGCCCTGAAGATGCAGTGCCGTTGCGGGAACTCCCGCGCATGCTACTCACTCTGGCCCCCATCATGGGAGGCCTTTCCTTCACCCACATTCTGGAGGTTCAGTGTCACTGGGGCAAGGTTCTCCCAACCTGGCCTGCCATGTGCTTATTGCCCCCATGCCACCACCCTGACTCTGGAGGGTCAAGGTCCGTTGCCACCCATGCTGGGACCTCAGAGCTGTGCATTTCTGGCTTTGCCTCCATATCCCATCCTCTCCCTTCAGCCCACTGAGGGCATCACTGTAGCAAGCCACAGGAACGACAGGCTGGCTGAGACTTAACGGGAAGTTAAAGAAGCCTGTTGGAGAGCCAGGGTCTTTGCAGGGATCCAGACAAAGAAGCTAAATGAATATCCCCTCAGCTCAGGGGAGACCCTCAGAGCCACCCCAGGACAGAGTGCATGGTGGAGTGAATGGCAGGCGAGACAGCGCGCACATACTGTGCCCTCCTGTGGTCCATCCTGGTGTGCATTCCCTCAGCAGTCTCTGGTTTCTACTGCAGCGAGAACTTGAGACTCAGTCAGTACCACCCACTTTTCTCTTGTTCTAGGTCCGAGCCATCCCAGGGAACATCGGTTTCTCAATTGAGGAGTTGGAGGACCTTTACATGGTGTTTAAGGTGACAGCCAAAAGTAAAGGCAGAACCAGTGTTCCCTCATCCCAAGAGTACACCTCAGTGCAGCCGCTTTCTCCCAGAAGGGAGCTGCACAGCCTCAGAGGCAGCTGCTAAATACTTCCCATGGCAGGCCCAAGTCCTTGACCTTAGACAGGAACTCATCCATACTCATCTAGTAGAAGAGGGAGTTCACTGCTCACCTGACTAAAGTGTGAAGGCTCAGGTGCCCACAGGCCCACAGACTCATGACTCATAGGGCCTCCCCATGTGACTTCTGCAGAAGGTGGCCCTGCCACCAGAGCTCTGAGGTCATCTTATCAGCAACCCCAGCAAAAACCTTTGCTTTCCAAATAGTTCCAGCAAGAGACCCACAGTTGAAGAGTGGAGTAACTCAGATCAGGCATCCCAGGGCCAGGGACTGCTCAGGAAAGTTTCCTGATGAACGAGGGGCTACTGACAGAGGGAGGCTGAAGAGGAAGCGGAGCCATCCCACACTGCCACTCAGTCCTTGCTGCCACCACTGATCCCTCTTAGGCCTCCACCCCTAGGCTGGCCCTGGCTTCTCCATGAGTCTACTGCATGGGGTTCTGTGGATAACTCATGTGTCCATTCTGGCTCTGCAGATGTGGGAGGCAGGGTAGACAGCCACTTGTAATGGCCATGTCCCCACAGGCCAAGCACATGGCAAACCAGTATTGGGGCAGTAGCTGCACAGCTGCCAGCGGCCGTGACCCCAGCCTGCCCTTCCTGGAGCAGTATCGGATCGGAGCCTGCCACTTCCAGGAGCTCTTTGCCAGCCTCACACCCTGGGGCTGTGGCTCACACACACCTGTGCTAGCAGGCCGCATGTTCCGGCTCCTGGACCAAAACAAGGACTTGCTGATCAACTTCAAGGAGTTCGTGACAGGAATGAGTGAGTGACCAGGGACCCACCCCCAGCCCAAGACACTTTCTTGCTGCTATACCAGAGGACGGCCTAGACCCCTAGCCCTTAACCATCAGCAAGGTGAGCAGCAAAGAGCTGGCACCCTGGGCCCTGCTTGCCCTCCCTCCTGCAGCCCCAGAGAGGGTAGAAGAAGCCTGGCAGGGACCTCTCCAGGAGGGTTCCAGCTGGGCAGCTGGAGGGGTGGTGTGGGCTGTGGGTATGCAGTGTGACTCAGAACTC
The DNA here is from genome assembly GCA_004027165.1 of Ctenomys sociabilis. Taxonomy (NCBI): domain Eukaryota; kingdom Metazoa; phylum Chordata; class Mammalia; order Rodentia; family Ctenomyidae; genus Ctenomys; species Ctenomys sociabilis. The sequence goes on along the minus strand of PVKA01019039.1, from coordinate 39,652 downwards.
CTACCAGCACCCTCCATGGTTGGCCCTACAGGTGCGATGTACCATGGAGACCTCACAGAGAAGCTCAAGGTGCTCTACAAGCTGCACCTTCCCCCAGGTGAGAGCCTTCACCTGGAGTTCAAGATGCAGTCAGACACAAGTACCTGTGGAGCTCCTGGTCCCACAGCAGGGCAGAGGAGGGAGTCAGCATGAGTCTGGGGCCCAGACTGGCTGCAGCCCTATAGGGCCACAATAGGAAGACTTGGAAGAGGTCCCCTCTGTGGGAACAGGACACCTAAGATCCTTGAGGGGGCAGAAGTGCATGGTTGAACTGAGACCCTGGGCATTTATCAGAGCATCAGCCTGGGGGCTCAGCCCCCCACAGTCCTGCCCAGGGCCATGAAGAGAAGACAAGTCCTCTGTCCTATGGAAGTAGTGCTGCAGCCTAAGGGGGCCACATGGGGCACAGGCAAAACAGCTCCCGTGGGCAGCTGACAGCAGCCAATGTGAAGCCTCAGCCAGCCTGGCTGTGTAGCCACAGGGTCCGTGTGTGTGGCTGGAGTCCCCTGGGCTCTGAAAAGGGCTTCTGCCCATTTTCTCAGGAGGAACTGACTCAGGCCAGTGAATATGAGGCCCTAGAACACTGTTCTAGTTGGGGACTGCCCCCTCCCCAGTGCTATTCTTAACCTGCCCTGGAGTGGCCCCAGTTGGCCTAGCCCTCAGTGATTTCTGGAACCCTGTGGTTTGCTGTGTCCCAAAGCCTTTTACCTAATTATAGGGTGGGGGTAAAGCTGCCCAGATTGCAAGCTGCCACCAGAGGGAAAGGCTTTTGGGGCACTGAAGACTGTTGGCTGACACCACCCCAGACACCCAGGCTTGACCCAAGGCCAAAGCCTCATGGGGTTCTTTCACCTCAGCTGCCACCTGGACCCTGCCTCCTGCACCTGAGAGACACACCACGTGGGTTCTGGTGGACATCAGCCATGCCCTCAACTGCCCCCTGCCATTGTGCTTCCCTCCACACACTAGGAAGGCACGCACACAGGCACAACACGGTAGTGCTGAGTGCAGGAGCTCAGGAGAATGAGGCAGGCCCTGTGTAGCAAAGGGGAGCTACTCTGAGAGGTGCTGCATGAATAAAGCAAGCCCTTGCAGTGGCTTGTGTGAGCCAGTCTATACCATGTGAAATGCCCCTGAGCAAGAGCATCTGCTGAATGGGATCAGGAGGGCAGAGGACAGTGCAGCTTCATCCACCACCCAGCAGCCATAATCGAGTTCATGCCTGGCAGGTGTCCCATGTTTCCAAACAGTTTAGAGGTGCGGCACAACTCAGTAGTGGAGCTCTCAGTATGCACAAGGCCCTGGGTTTGTCCCTAACCACCCCCAAAAGTCAATATCAGAGACATAACTAGAGCTAATCATTGCTCTTAAAAAAATACGAGGCATAACGCCAGATGTAGTAGTGCACACCTATGATCTCAGCACTCAAAAGGCTGAGGCAGGAGGATCACTGAGTTCAAGCCTGGCCTGAACTACACAGCAAAACCCTGCTATCTCAAAAAACCAAAACTGTCAGGCATTAGGAGCAGTGGGCGTGGGGACTGGTTTGGGCACACAGTGGGGAGAAGTCTTCAGGCCTACAGGAAATAGGAGCTTAGTGAAAATCACGTCTTCTACCCTCACTTCCTTCTCTCCAAATGCAGCTCTGAGCTCCGAGGAAGCTGAGTCGGCCCTGGAGGCCACCCATTACTTCACAGAGGATAGCTCCTCGGAAGGTGAGCCACTGTGGAGATGCCAAGGCCACCACCATGGCCCTGCAGCCACCATAGCCCTCTGGGGGCCCTGCAGTGGCCACACCACACTGGGCTGCTCTGAGGCCCATTGCTTACAGTGTCCTCAACTCCTGTTTCTCTCACATCTCTGTCTTCCTGGACTTGGCTCCTCGTCCCTCTGCCTTCCATGCCTCTTCCACTGTCTCCAGCATCTCCTCTGACCTCAGATCCGGATCTTTTCCCATCCTGGGAAGCTCAAGGTCAGTCCCTAGAGATCAGAGCACCCCTTGGCCTCTGGGCTTCATCTTCTGATACTGGATACCAGGGCCCTTTGCTCCAAGACCCTTCCAGAATCCCATCCTGTGGAACGGGTCCCAGAAAGGGGCAGCCTCTAGGCCTGATATGGGCTGGCCCCCAGATGTGGATGGGCAGCACACAAGGCTTCAGGCCTGCAGCCACAGGCAGAATGAATGCTCACAGCAAAGACATGCAGCCCTGTGAAGAAAGGCAACGGGCGAGTGGAGATGGATGCTCCCCTCAGGAAACACCCACGTTCCACCTTAGTTTTCATTAGAGGCAGTGTGTATGTTGAGTGCCTGTTGGAACTCAGCCTTGTGCTACATTTCATGCAAAGCAAGGGAGGCATAGGCTCTGGGGTTTGCAATCAAGCTGGTCACTCTTGTAAAACTGGCCGTACAATCTGAGGGTACAGCTCAGCGAATAGCACTTGCCTAGTAGGCACAAGCCCTGAATTCAATCCCCAAGTAGCACAAAACAAAACTGATCATGGCACTGCCCTGTAGCTTCACGTGGAGGGCGACATGTGTCAAGAAACTGACGCCAAGGACTGCCAGATAGCTCAGCAAACTAAAGCACCTGCTTAGGCGGAGTGCAGCGGCTGGGGTTCAATCCCCATGTGCAGTGCTGGCCCTGCCCCTGGGGCACACTGAGGAAATGGAGACTGGACATGGTGGTGCATGCCTGTAATCCCAGCGTTTGGGAGGCTGAAAATAGAATCACTGAGCCTGATCTACGTAGAGAGACCCCATGGGCCCTGTACCAAATACATTAAAAAAAACCCACAAAGGGAGATGACAGCATAACATGCAGCACCAGGTGTGTAACATGCCTACAGTCCCACTCTAGGGAGGCTGAGGCAAGAGAGCGACAGTTTAGTTCTAGGCCAGCCTTCACTATGAGACAGTGCCAAAAACAAAAGACGGCTGGGGGATATAGTTCAGTAGCACTGCACCTGCCTGGCATGTTCGAGGTCCTGAGTTCAATTTCCAGTATTTAAAAAAAAAAAAAAAATGCCTGAGGACCCTAGTTCAAGTCTGGCCTGGGCAATTTGGTGAGACCCTGTCTCAAAAAAGGGGTGAGCAAAGGTCAGGGGTTCAATCCCCAGTGTCATACACACAAATATGCAGACAGGAGACAGAATATTTGTTGGAACCCTGCTGACAGTACAGAACACTTGGTTGGATTGGAACATGATCATGATTTCTGGTTGCACAAACTAAAGAGCCTCATGCATCTTCATTCTGCTACAGCCTGCGCAAATCACAAGTGCTCTAAACTTGTCCTGTGTACCCTGGCGGGCAGGGCAGAAGTGTCCTCAGGCCTCTCTAGCCTGGGCAGCAGGGTCTCCATTCCTCAGAAAGATGCCTGAGCCCAAGAGGAGCCCCCCCTCCCTGCCCAGTAGGGGGCCAGGAATGGGGACCCTGCTACGTAGCCCAGGCCCTCCGCAGCCATGCTGCTCGAGTTGTCCACTGCTCACCCTCACTAAGAGGAAGCAGTGCACCACCCCAGCAGGCACAGCACTGCGTACACTAAACATACAGTTCTGGTGCACAGATGTCCTCAGGACTGGTGTGGCAGTCACAGGTGAGATGCATTGGACCCCTCCCTCCAAGTGTGGCTTGCTTTCAGCAGATACTGTAGGATAGAATAGTCCCGACTTGCCGCCCCTGGGACATACCATTTGCTTTTTTAAAAAAGTGTGCTAAGACTTGTATTCTTTAGAAAAACAAATATTTTCTAGCCCTTTATGAGACCCAGGGCTTCAAGTATGTGATACATCCACACTGCACTGGGGTGGGGCTCTGTTAACTGTAGAGGGGCAGAACCACTGAGCAGAACCAAGTGGTTTGGGGTCAGAATTCCCTCCATGTTTGCTTTTTTTTTGTTGTTCTCCAGAAACACTACTGCAGGAAGAGCAAGAAGGAAATGAAATTCACGGGAAAAAAGGTACAGACCATCCTCCCTCCACAAGTCCTAGAGCTGGGGATGTGGAGCCTCGTGTGCCCCATCTACCTCAGGTCCTGTAGGAGATGCCCCAGGCTTGGGGAGCTCACAAATGTGTCCCAGAAGGGCCACTCCAAAACACAGGTAGCCCAGCCCCACCCACCTGCCTCCAGGTGCCCAGCTGGCACTCCCCACATGCTGTCAGCCCTCCCCAGCCACCAGCCACCACCTCAGGGGAGTGGCAGGCTCAGGACCTTAACCCACCAACTTAGACAGAACCTTGGGGAGACCCGGGCCCAGGGCTGTCCTCTCACCAACCTGCCATGTGCTGATGTGTTCTGTAACAGGACCTAGTATACTGTATGACACCAACCTGTCTCCCTGCCGCTGCTCCCAGCAGATAGACGGCAGTTAATCTGTCTCCCCCCCACCTCACAGAGGAGAAGGGGCCCAGCCCTCCAGACTACCGACACTACCTTCGCCTATGGGCCAAGGAGAAGGAGGCACAGGAGGAGACCATTAAGGATCTGCCCAAGATGAACCAGGTGGGTGCAGTTCTTGCCTGCACATTTCTGGAGAATTCTGGCCAAGGTTGGGGCCTGGTGCCCAACACTGCAGCAATCTCCTTAGGTGGGAGTTCTCTCCCTTGTGTGCACTCGGCAATGGCTCTAAAAGGCAAGGTTGGCTATGCCTGGCCAGGCCCGTCTACATGGACACCTGTGGCGGCAGTCAGCGCACACTCCACCTGGGACAGGAGGCACTCGCCATCAGGCCAGGCCCGCCCTCCAGTCACTTGCACAGCCTCACCCAAGGACAGACAACTGCAAAGTGAGAGGCGAGGCTTAGAAGGTCCTGGCTGGGGCTGTACATAGCTCAGTGGTGGAGCGCTGGCCTGGCAACCATAAGCCCCAGAGCTCTAACCCCAGCTCCCACAGAAATAAAGTGCTGATAGAAACAAGTCTCCCCACCTGGGCAGCTGAGGCAGGAGGAGCATCGTGAGTTCAGGCTCAACCTGAAATGCATAGTGAGACTCAAAAAACACAAGAAAAAAATAGGTCTGTCTCCCCAGCTCCCATCTGGGGATAGGAGCTAGGATCTTGTGCATGGTTAGCAAGTGCTTTACACTGAGCTGCAACCACAGCACTCATTTTATGTTGAGATAGAGTCTCACTATATCATGTAACCTTGAACTTGGAATCCTCTTGCCTCAGCCTCCCAAATTGCTGGAGACTAAACCCAGGGCCCTGTGCATGCAAGGCCAGAGCTCCTACTAAGCCATACCCCAGCCATAGAAAGGTTCTTTAGACTGCATGCCTTTGTCCACACTCAGGAGGCTGAGGCAGGATGATAATGCAAGTTTGAGGCTAACCTGGGCTATACAGTGAGACCCTTTCTAAGAGCTGTGTGGGACTGATCAGTCACTTTCCCATTCTGAGATGCATCATTCTAACCTGTGAAACAGCAATGGTAAAAGCACAGGTTTGGAGAACAGCATCCCAGCACTGGGCAGAGCAGCCTGTGTCCTCAGCACAGTGAGCTGGGAGTACAGTGACCCACCCATTGCCATCCCATTCTGTTTGTCTCCTGAAGGAGCAGTTCATCGAACTGTGCAAGACCCTTTACAATATGTTCAGTGAGGACCCCCTGGAGCAGGAGCTGTACCACGCCATTGCCACAGTGGCCAGTCTCCTTCTGCGCATCGGTGAGGTGGGAAAGAAGTTTTCGGCCCGTGAGGTCAGGAAGCCCAGGAACGGGGTCCACTCCAGGGACCACAGTGGTGCCACTGAGGAGGAAGAGTCACCAACACCTGAACCCCAGCAGGACCCAACACGGGTGCTTCAGCCCCCCAGTGTGGGGGACACACAGGCCAAAGCTGCTGGGGACAGCCATGTGGGCAAAGTAGCTCAGGGAAGCCAGGCAGTGGTGGAGGGGGGCAGTGGCGAGGGCCAGGGCTCACCCAGCCAGCTGCTGTCTGATGACGAAACCAAAGACGATGTGTCCATGTCCTCCTACTCAGTAGTCAGCACAGGCTCCCTACAGTGTGAGGACCTCACAGACGACACAGTGCTGGTGGGTGGGGAGGCCCAAAGCCCCACAGCCTCCTCACACACTGGGGGCACTGTGGATGTGGACTGGTGCATCACCTTTGAGCAGATCCTGGCCTCCGTCCTGACAGAGTCTGTGCTGGTGAACTTCTTTGAGAAAAGGGTGGACATTGGTGCCAAGATGAGGGAGCACAAGAAGGTGGAGAGGCAGTTCAGCAGTGCCAGCGACCATGAGCAGCCAGAGATTTCGGGTTCCAGCTGAGGCCTTGCCTGTCCCTCTGCCCTCTCCTCTCCTCAAAGACACCCTCTCCCATCTTCTCGAGGCAGAGTCACCAACAGAAAGAGTATGGCACAGACCCAGCCACCTCGGGAGGGTTCCCTGCGCCTGCATCTTGGCTCACAAACGCAGTTGTGCCGCCTTCCTGTCTGCAGTGGGCTCACCCTGCACCCAGGCACTGCCCACTTAAGAGACTCCTGTCTGCCTCTGCTTGCCTCACACTTTGCACCACACCCTGTGCTGAGGCTGTGGAGGCTCTCCAGACAGCTGTGTAACCCAGGAACCTACTGCTGTCACCTCATACCAGGCAGGAGCTTGTGCTTGTTGGCTCCAAAGTGTGGAACTTCAGCTGTTCACAAGAGCCCTTAAGCATGAGCTGCCTCACTGAGAAACTGGCAGAAGACATCTCTGCCCAGCTGTGTGTACACTGCCGCTAGGTTACACATGCTTTGGCTCCTCTTCACCTTGACATTTGGAGGGCACATCCCATAAGTCCTGATCTGTTGTCTCCTATTCATTTCAGTTGACTAAATATCGCACTGCTTAATGCCTTAATAAATCCCTGGAAGAAATAACCATGCTGCAAGGCCTTGCTCTGGTCCTTGCCCAATGGTTAGGCCTAATGGCTACTCCCCAGGCCCAGCACATCTCCAGGTCCCCACAGGAGGGCAGGTGACCACTAAAGCCAGCCTGCGCAACTCAGCAGGACCATCTCAAAGTACAGACAAGGGTAGGGCTGCATTTCAAATACCGAAGAAAAAAGGCTCCCTTGGGTAGAAAATTAAGTGGAGGGGGACTACCCGCTCGGGCCCCCCTCCTGTGCCTCTCTCAGACAGGAGCTTTGTTTCACTCAAATATATTCTGCTCATAAAAAAAAAGAAAATTAAGTGGAGACAGAGATGGAGGGATGGGAGGGGTTCTTGATTACAGGCCACAGTGAGGAACATGGTGATGGTGAGGGGCTTTGAGGACTGAAGCCAGGTGGGCAGAGTAAGGGTCTTCGTCAGAAACAGAATAATGGGGGACAGTTCTTGCTAAACTGAGTTGACAGAATTCCTTGCTAAGACAAGAATTTTACAAAGAAGTCCATAAAGGGACCAAAAGGGTCCCTTTTTTGTATGTATTTGTACAGAGTCTGACTACACAGCTCAGACTCCTAGTTATCATCCTGTTTTCAGCCACTCCAGGGCTGGGCTTACAGGCACAGGGCACCACGCCCTAGGCGGCTGGCTCAGCGGGCCTAGGGGGCAGGGCCCTGAGCTTGCGTAAGCGGGCACATAGTCCGCTGAGCTATCTTCCTGGTCCCAGGAGGGTCACTTTGAACTTGCTCCAGTATCTATCTCAGACTCTGTAATGGCACTGCATAATGCTCCACTGTCTTTTCTTCTGGCCAGGCTTGGCGTCCTCTCCCTCTCCCACAGCCTCAGGAGTGCAACTGCCCTTCAGGGCGTTTCCTTTGGCCTGTTGGGCTTCAGTGGTCACCAGCATACACACTCTCTAGGGCACGTACACAGTGCAATCCCGTCGGTTCTCCTCCACGTTTACTGCTTCCGTCCTCTCAAGGCGTCCTGCAAGCCGGACACCTCTTCGCACCTTGTAAGACAAGGCGGCCCGCGGCGGGGCTCGGGCAGGTGGGCTTTGCTCCAGCACTTTCGCAGCAGCTGTCTGAGGCCGAAGCGGACTCGTTTCTAGCGGCTCCCATCCGACTCTTTCCTGGAAGTCGGAGAGACTGAGCTGCCTCTGGTTTCTGGGTTTCGTGGCTCTCTCGCTCTTCACGCTCTGGCTCAAAGACTGCCCCTGTGCCTAGACGTCCGCAAATCCCAAACCCAGGGCTCGGTGCTGGGGCTGCGACAGACACCCACAGCGGAGCTCGCCTCTGCGGCTGCGCGAGGAACGCCACAGCTCAGCGGAAGCGGCCGCCGAGACGCGCAGCAGGCTAGAGGGCCCCGAGCGCGCGCGGAGGGGCGGGGCCAGGGAGGGTTAAGCCGCCTGCGTGAGAGACGCCGCTCGCGCCTGGAGCGTCCTGCGCCTGCGCAGTGCGGGACGGGCAGGCGCGACTAGAGCTGGAGCGCGCGCGTCGTGCCCGCCTGCGAGGCCGCCAGAGTGCTTTCAGGGATTGGAACGCGAGAGGCGGAGCCGAGCCGGGGCGGGAGTGTGAAGCGCACTCTCCAGTCAGGAGCCGGGCATGGCGCCGCCCCAGCAGTCTCGGGTCCTTCGGTGCTGCAGCTGCCGCCTCTTCCAGGCGCATCAGGTGGGTCCCGAAATGGAGTCAACAACATTTCTGAAATGTGGCGTTTAGTGGTGCGGCTGGCCCACGTCTTGTTACTGGGTTTCCTGTATCCCTAAAAACTTGGCTGTTGCAGAAACCAGAGGTAATGGTTCCTGCCCAGACGTCTCTCGAGACTCTTCCGGAGAACCTGGGGAACACAGGTTGAATATAGCATCCTTTAGAAAGTGCCCAAAGTGCCTCGTTTTCGGTTTAAGTACAAGGTAGAGGTCAGTTCACAAATTAACACTAGAGAAGGAGCGCCTTGGGGGCCCCCCTCGAACCGCCCGCTCTGCGCCCGGGCGCCCTCTAGTGTCCTTTGGTGCCTCTGCTCCGTCTCGACCCCTGCAGCGTCAGTGTTTTTTTTTTTTTTTTTTTGGTTTGTTTGGTACAAGGAATCGAACTCGGTATCTTACACTTGCCAGACAGGTACCTGTGCCACTGAGCAATATCCCGGCCAGCCTGTAGCATTTTTAATCTAGATATATTTTGGTTTGTTTTTGCTTTTTTCGGTACTGGGGATTGAACTCCAGGACCTCGCAAATGGTAGGATATTTGATAGTTCTAAGGTATTTTAACCTGACTTGCAACATTTGAGATAGAAGATATCACGAACCTGTTCTAAATTTTATGCTGCTTGCTGTTACTTTTCCAGCAGTTAAGAAGAGAGGGTGTATCCAGCCTCTATGGCCTAAGAAAGAATAGCATCAAATTCATTTAAATGTTTGTTAACATCAGTAAGTTGTAAAGTACGCAGCCAGACATACATGATGGTGCACTCCTATGGGAGGTTGGAGGATCCCTGCTAGTTCAAGGCCAGCCTGAGCTGCTTAACAAGACCCTTCTCAAAAAGACAAGAAAACATGCCAAGTGTGCATCTGTAAGCTTGCATTCGGTGCTGAGGGTTTGAAGGAGCTTGAAAATTTTTTACTTAGTTCTTTTTTGGTACTGTATTCTAAGAATTGGGAAAAATTGGAAGCCCTTTACATTTTGATAGTTTTCCACTCTTAAGAAAGATGATTTGAAATAGAAGAGGGAGTCAGGGCAAGTGTGCCCTACAGTTTGATGCCTTTCATCTCTCATTTAGTTTTTTTGTTTGTTTTTAGTAAAGGTCTCACTGTGCATCTCTGGCTGGCCTTGGGCTCTCTTTGTAGCCCAAACTAGTCTCAAACTTACGACAGTCCTCTTGCCTTAGCCTCCCATGTGCTCATTTAATTTCAACAACCTCTGTCTTGGGTGTCATTCCTGCTGTGGTTTGTGTCTGAAGGACCCCAGCCTCAAGCCTTATTATATCGCTGGGGGAGGCAGCTGAGTCTAGAATTTGTAAGGGTGATAAATTTTTGTTGGTGTTTTTTGTTGGTTTGTCGGAACCCGAGATTGAACTCAGGCCCTTGCACTTGCCAGGCAAGCGCTTATTCTACTGAGCCATCTCCCTGGCCCCTGAGTCTAGAATTTGTGATGCGTTCATTGTCTGGAATTGGGGGTGTGAGTACTACAGTATGAGGGAGGAAAAGAGGCTTGCTCCTTCCTTTTGCTCTCCTTGCCTTTGCTGTCTTTTGTGTCAGGAACTGTTGCACTCTGCCACATGCCATCCTGTCTTAGAGCCAACTGATTATGGACTGAACCCTCTACAAACTGTGAGCTACTTACCTTTCAAGGCCAGGGAGATGGCTCAGTAGAATAAGCGCATCCCTGGAAAGTGCAAGGCCCTGAGTTCAGTCCCCGGTTCTGAAAAAAAAAAAAACCTTTCCTTACTTTGGGGTGTTGGATATTGTCTCAGCAATGAGAGATAATTAACTACAACACTATTGGTACTCGAGAGTGTGTCACTGCTATGATGTTGCCTAGCCTTGTGGCTTGAGAATTAACTTGGAAAGATTTTGCAAGACTGGCTGAAGAGGCAGCCCTTGTGTACTATAAACTATATAGGAGACTGGTCAGAGCCTGGAAAACCAGAATTCTGATAGAAATGCTGCCAGTTAAGATGAAGCTTCAGAGGCCTCTACTGAGAAGGACTTTGCTGGTTCCTTCATCCCAGGTGGTATATGCTGTACTTTGGCAGAGACTTGGTCCACATTTTAGAGATATTGCCTGAGTGGAAGAAATATTTCAGTGCCATCTATTGTTGGAACAGTGGCATGGATGCTGCTGAGAGCTTTTGGACAGCTGTATGTCAGAAATGAAGAGCAAAGAGCCAGCAGAGTAATTTGAAGAATTTGGGCAGAAGAAGGCACCAGTGGACTGTGTATTACAAGAATGAAACAGAAGAAGGAGGTTGTTGAGAAAAACAAGACAATGGAAAATTGACCAGAGTCCTTTCACTAGGAAATGCATGAAGTCACTTGGGCTGTTTCTTAGTTTTGAAAGTTAGTAGGGGTTTTCGCCTGGGGCCATGAGAGGTGAAGTGATGAGTTACTCAAGTCACACAACTAAACAGGCCTGTAATCCCAGCACTCGGGAGGCTGAGGCAGGAGGATTGTTGTGAGTTCAAGACCAGCCTGAGCTACAAAGTGAACTTAAGGCCAGCCTGACCTGCATAGTGAGACCCTGTTTCAAAAAGACAAAAATAAAATAAAATCAAGTCACACAGCTAATTAAGTCACAGAGCTGGAATTAGGACTCAGGTTTCCTGCCTCTCAAGATTTGTTGCAATGAGTCTGTGGAAGCAAACCCGTAGTGACTTCTTAAATCATTAGAAGGCTAGTTGTCAAATTAAATTCGGGAGTGGATTACTGAGGGATCCTAGCTTGCCTGGATGGCTATATGAATATAGCCCTGGAGCAGACAGAAGAGTATGTTAATGGACAGCTGAAGAACAAGTATTGGGACACATTTATCCAAGGAAACAATGTAAGTACACAGAAGAGCAGGATGTGAAGACACCAAGGAAGCCATTCTCTTCATAGTTGGAATATATTTTTTATGAAATGTTTTCTATTTTTTGGTTCTTTTGTGATTGAAGTTGTCCTACCTTCATAATAGTTGGTGGTCTTTTTTTCACTGACATGTGAGTAAGGTGATTGTTTAGAATTATATATTGAATTATCAAGAGCTTTTCACATTTACATTTCAGCCATTTTTTTTACTTCTGTGTCAGTTTACAAAATGCTAAAAGAATACAAAATACAAATAAAAAAAGGAAAGTTAATGCGAAGCAAGGATTGTAGTACTTTTAAGATCATTTGTATCTTAATGTACTTTTAAGATTATTTGTAATCAGGTTAGTCAGAATTGTATATGTATAATTGTTATATTACTGTAAATCTGAATAGACCAAGACATGTTAACTTTTCACAAATCTGCAACTGGAGAGTATGTTTTAAGGAAATGTGTTTGAGTATCAAGTTGACCAGGGGTGGATTGCAGTGGACTAATGAATGATCAGTTTGTTACACCCAGCTGAACTGAATCAAACTGGTGCTGAATATGGATGGCCCATCTGAGGATTGTTGCCAGCATCATAAAAGGAAAACTGGTGGGGCAGATGCTGCTGATGCTCCTGGAAAAGCTTGCCAGGCTGATTTCCTGGTATGAATTGACCTGTTAGAATCATCAGAGGAGCTTGGAACCTCGCTGTTGCAGAAGAAGGCTGGGGTTCTTTCTCTTCAAGGAAGCTCCAGCCCTTACCTTGAGCATCACTTCCCGGTTCCAGTGCAGATTCCTCAGCCTGCTAACATAGGTGCTTCATCCCACTCATGGAAACGTTCCAGCTTCCGCCTCTGACTTTGTGCCTTCCCACTGCAGATCCTTGATACGGACTTGCATGAGACATTGTCGTAGACTATAGGTCTTCAGCTGGATTTGTGCAGGACATCGTCAAGGGGTCCAGGCCCTTGCGAGTCTCTAGTGTGTGGTCTGATCTCCTGCACTCTTGCATTTTCACTCTTTAATTATGTGTCCTGCATTATGTCTTGTCCCTTATAAATCATTACTACAAGGGGCTGGGGAGATGGCTCAGTAGAATAAGTGCTTCCCTGGTAAGCACAAGGGCCTGAGTTCAATCCCTGGTTCCGCCAAAAAAAAGAAAGCTAAATCATTACTACAATAATTCCCATCTGCAGAAGTAGAAATACTGAAATTGAGAGAAATCCAGTGGTTTTGCGATCAAGTATCAGAGCCAGGACTGTGCAATTGCAAAGATTGGGTTCTGCAGTACTATCACCACTTTCCCCAAATTAATCTGTGACTGATTTTTGTTTTGTTTTGTTTTTTTTGAAATAGTGTCTCCCTATGTAGCCCAAGCTGGTCTCAGATTCAGAGTGATTATCCTGCATCAGCCCCTTCAGTGCTGGGTTACAGGCATACATCACTATGCTCAGTCTGTGACCAATTATTACCTGATCTCCAGTTACTGTGTGTCCTCCTGCATTTTTTTAATAATGCATTTTTATTCAAATATGTGCCCATAGGAGATACACAAGACTTTTATGGTGTTATAAGAAAAGCTGTGAAAATGATGTCATAGAATATATCCAATTAAGTTTTTTTTTTTTTTTCCAATTCAGTTTTTAAGAACAAGATGTTACCTGTGCCAGGTGTTGTAGCACACACCTGTGATCCCAGCATTCAGAAGGCAGAGGCAAGAAGATTGGCTAGACTATGGAGACCCTATTTCAAAGAAAAAACCTGCTGAGGGTATGGGTTCAACCCACCTGGCAATATTGCACACAGATGCAAAAGAAAGACAAAGTTCTGCAGTGAGGAGCTCTGGCATGAACCCAGTGTTCTCTGTGGAACAAAAAGCCCTGTCTCTAAAGCTCATGGCTTTTTCATTTATTTTTGAAGCAGGATCTAGCTCTGTAGCCCATGTTGGCCTTGAACTCACAGTCCTCTTTTCTCAGCCTCCCTGGTGCTGACCTTACAGATGTGTGCCACCTAGTTCATGACTTTTATTGGTATTAGTCAGAGGAGTGTGTGGGGGTGGAGGCAGAGTGCATAGGGAAAAGGAACTTTGTAGCTGTACCAGGGACAGAGGCCTCTGATGAGCAGTGCACAGCTAGGTGTTTTGCTTTTCTTGTGTGATATTGGGAATTCAACTCATAACCTCATGCTTGCCAAGGTGTTGTGCTGCTGAGATAAATCTGTGGCCCCTGACAGTTTTGATGTGTGTATGGCTGGCACCTTTACTGCCAGAAGTGTGTAGTTCTTTCTCAGTCCCCTGGCTTCAGCTGAGATGTTAGCTAGCCCTGGAATCTCACAGGCTCCTGCTTAAGCCTCCATTTCAAGCATCAACACAGAGGCTATTCTTGCCCACATATTTCCACTTCCCCATGTGAGACCACCAGTGCCTCAGCTGGACTCGATCCCATTCTTTTTTTTGTCTTTTTGAGACAGGGTCTCACTATGCAGTTCAGGCTGGCCTTAAGCTCACTTTGTAGCTCAGGCTGGTCTCGAACTCACAACAATCCTCCTGCCTCAGCCTCCCTAGTGCTGGGATTACAGGCATGAGCCACCACGCCCAGCTCGATCCCATTCTTTTAGCCAGTTAAGGAAGTATTTGTTTCAGTCTTGTCAGCTCTGCATTGCTTAGTGAATGGAGTGAAGGAGAGGTGAGGAATAGATTATGCCAAGGGCTTCTTGTCTCGGAGAGCAGCAGAGTGGCATTCTCTCACAGTTACTTGTCCTTAGAATTCTTTTTGCTCTTCCACAAAATACTAGTAGTTTATTATAACCATACTAATCATAATTTTTTTCTTATTTTGTTTTTGGAATGCAGGGATCAAACCCAAGGCTTCACATATGCTAGACAAGCACTTAGCATTGAGCTACAAGTCCCAACTGCAAGCATGAATTTTATGAATCAACCTAGACATCTGTCTTATGTAAAGTATTCCAAGATATTCATTTCAGCAATTTAATAACATTTTATTTGTCACTATAACACTGTGCCTGAAGAGACTATATTAATTTTAGAAGATATATCAACTGTTTATTAGCCATTATATTAGCTTGTTTCTTAACAATAGTCTAACCTACTAAATATATATTTAGTAGCTTCCCACTTGATTCTCTTGGGTTTTCAAGCCAAAAACATCTGTAATGTTACATTTAGCATCCAATTATATTTATTACCTGTAAATAATAAATAAGCTTTTTCCCTCTTCCCAGATTATATATCTCTGAGCACTTTCCCTCTTGTATATCTGATGACCAATGCATTTAGAGAAAATGATAAGAAGTGGGAATCTTTGGCTTGTTTCTGACTTTCACGGAAATGCTGGTATTGATTTAAGATGTTTTATCATGTTGAGAGAGAACCTGTGCAGTTTATCAAGAACAGAACTTAAGGAAGTCTCACAGTGACAAAGCAGTGAATTCTGACAGCTTAGCTTTTCCAGGACAAAGTGCTAGAGTCCTTAGGATTCTGAGCTTGGAGAAGAACTGCAGTAAACGCAAGTTACATGGGAACCATGGAGGAACTGACAGAGGAGGAGAAAAGAGGATTAACTGATACAAAAGAAATAGATCACAGAGTGGAGGAGAGATTGTACAGCACCTGTGCCAACTGCCAACTCAGAGGCAAGATGAACATTTTTACTCATGGAGAATGGAGAACTACATTGGGCCTGAAAGAATTACCTGCAGTTGGAACCAGCAAGGAAAACACTTGCTTCTAGGGCAGCTTTCCACAATCAGTTGATCAGTGACCTCAGTACAAGCTTTGCAGCTGCAACCATGGAGCAGGAGCCAGTGAGGATGCCACTGTAGAGAGGGTTGAGGGTTTGAACCTGGGTCCCAGAACACCCACTGGGCTGCTTCACACTGCCAAGTTCCCAGAGAAGAGGGAAAGAATCATGGGAAACTACTATGGCAGGTGGAGAGCAAGTGGGTGGAGTCCCGCTTAGAGGCAGGAGCTAGAGAACACAGACTCCATTTCTGTGGTCAGAGGTCACATTCAGCCTGAGTGGAGCAAAAGATTGGAAGCCCACATTGGTGCCGTGTTCTCATTGAACAGCTCTCTATACACAGTACCATTCTGCGAGCAGAGCAGAGACATGTCCTAGCTTGAGCTCTCTCCCCTAACCCTATTGTGAGGAAAAGAGTCATGCAGCTGGGTGTGGTGACACACACCTGTAATCCCTGCACTTAGGAGGTTGATGCAGGAGGATCGCCAGGAGTTCAAGGCTAACCTGGGCTACACAAGTAGTTCAAGTCTAACCTCCACTACATAAGATTTTCTAAACATAACCTCAAATGCACAAGAAATAATGGCAAGAATCCACAAATGGGACTATATCAGACTCAAAAACTTGTGCACAGCAAAAGAATCAGAGTGAAGACTCCCTACAGAATGGGAAGAAATTTTTGCAGCTACTCCTTCAAACAAGACTAATATCTAGAATATAAAAAGTACTCAAACCACCTAAAATTAAAGAAATTTCAGTGAAGAAATCAGTAAGAAAAATGAACAACACAGAGGGAGAAATGAACAGTACAAAGGAAGAAATACAAATGGCCAACAAATATATGAAAAAAATGTTCAACGTCTCTGGCCATCAAAGAAATATAAATTAAAATGCTAAGATTCCACCTTACTCCAAAAAGAATGACAATCATTAAAAAGTCGGTGTGGGGGGCAGGCAGGAGAGGGCTCAGTAGAATAAGCGCTTCCCTGGCAAGAGCAAGGGTCTGAGTTCAGTCCCCAGTTCTGCCAAGAAAAAAAGTAGTCAGTAACAAATGCTGGCAAGACTGCGGTAAAAGGAGCCCTCCTGCATCATTGGTGGGAGTACAATCTAACACAGCCTTTGTGGCAATTGGATGGAGATTTCTCAGAGAACTGCAGTGAGGAATTCCAACAGCCCAGTGATCTCCCTGCTAGGTGTCTTCCCCATAGTGCTCAAGACATCGTACTGTAGTGATACATGCATACCAGTGTTCAGAGCAGCACAACTTGTACTAAATCCTGGAAACAGCCTATATACATACACATCAACAGATGTGGTTAAACAGAATGTGGCATCTGCATGTCATAGAATACTCTGCTGCAAAGAATGATAGACAAGACATTTGTGGGAAAATGAATGCACCTAGAAAATACAGTGCTAGCCGGGCGTGGTGGCGCATGCCTGTAATCCCAGCACTAGGGAGGCTGAGGCAGGAGGATTGTTGTGAGTTTGAGACCAGCCTGAGCTACAAAGTGAACCTGAACTGCACAGTGAGACCCTGACTCAAAAAAGACAAAAAAAAAAAAAAAAAAAAAAAAAAAAAAAAAAAAAAAAAAAAAAAAAAAAAAAAAAAAAAAAAAAAAAAAAAGAAAGAAAATACAGTGCTGCCTGAAACAAACCAGATACACAAGCTTAAATAGTATGGTTTCTTTCATTTTAGTGAGGCAAAGTAGGAACAGAATAAAAAGGATGGATGAAAGGGGAAATGGTACTCTTGCAGTAGTTAAGACTGGAGACAAGCATGAAACTGAAAATAAGTACAACAAAATTCTGCCGTGTTCAGGAGACTAATGACGTCTGTGAATGTAAACATTAGATGCCGTGACATGAGTGGTGGATTGCCAGCTGGTGGTCAACTTGTCACACCCCGCTGAATTGAACCAACCTGGTACTGGGTGTGGGAGGCCCACCTGAGAATTGTTAGCAGCAGCATAAGAGGCAGAACTAGAAAAACTATTTGTAGAAGCAGTTGGTTCTCTTGGGCTGTTCTGCTGGGGGACCTTGTCATGCTGGCTTTCCTAGTAAACTTGGCTGTTATCAGAGGAGGAACTCAGGACCTCATTATCACTGAGAATGACTGCAGTTCACTTTGGGGGAGCTCTGTCTTCACGTTGAGCATTGCTTTCTGGCTCTGGAGGGGAAAATGGTACACAGCTCAGCCACAGGGCTTATGAGATCGGCTTTCCTGATGGCTCCCTTCATCGCTTGGAGGAGCTCAGGATCTGTCACTTGCTGAGGATGGCTGTGGTACTGTTTAGGGGAGCTCTGGTTATACCTGGAGCACTGCTTCCTGGCTCTGGTTCAGTTCCCTAGCCTGCTAGCACAGATCCTTCATCCTGCTGGCATAGGCTTCTTAGCTTCCACCACTGACCTTTGAGCTTTCCCAGGGAAGATCTGTGAATGGGGACTGCAAAAGACTTTGCTGTAGGCTCCAGGCCTCCATTTGGTCTTGTGGGAGGCATTGTGATGAGCTCTAGGTATTCAGCTGGACTCATGCAGGACATTATTGTGGGATCCAGGCCCTCAGTTGGATTATTTGGTCTTCAGTGTGTGGATCTCCTGTATTCTTGTATATGAGTCTTTGGGTGATTCATTGTAAGATGATCTTGTAAAATGTGTCCTACATTGTATTGTTCCCCTTGCAGAACCCTGAACCGTAACAATGAGCTAAGATTAATAATCTCAACAAGAGTAAAAAATAGGTTGGAAAAACTAGTGAGGGAGGGGAGCAAAACAGGATTAGAAAAGAACCAAACTGTGATGTGTGTATGCACCTAAAATTTGAATTTTTGACAGGTGTGGTGGCACACGTCTATAATCCCAACACTCAGAAGGCTGAGGCAGGAGGATCACTATGAGTTCAAGGCCAGCCTGAACTGCATAGTGACACCCTGTCTCAAAAACAAAAACTAAAAAATAAATTTGCATTTTTATTTTTCCAGTTTTGGAACCAAACACAGATCCTTAAGAATGCTAGATAAGCTTTCTACCAATAAGCTACATCATAACCATGCCTTAAGATTTTCTTTCCTTTTTTTTTTCTCTTTTGAGAACCACAGATAGCAGGAATCTAACATGATTTTGTTTCATATGCATGGCCTATTTTTCCAGCATAGAGACACAGTCATTCTTTTGTCTTTAGAAGGTCGCCTTCAGGGCCAAGGGTGTAGCTCAGTGACACAGCATCTTCCTGGCAAGCTCATCTTCCTGTACACTGAATTCAATTCTGAGTATATATATATATATATATATATATATATATATATATATATATATATATATATATATATATAAAAGCTACCTTCATTTTCAGGTACCATGGCACATATCTGTAATGCCAGCACTCAGGCTGACACAGGAGGATCACAAGTTCAGGTGCAGCCTAAGCGACTTAGTGAGATTCTGTTTCAAAAATATAAAATACTAAAGGACTGAATATATAGCTCTAAGTGAAGATTCTGGGTTTAATCCCTTATACCAATAAATAAGCAAGCAAGTTCCCTGTAGGGCTAGAAGCTTGGCTAACTCATTGGGTTGCCCCTTGTTTTGCATCAGTGAGCTGTATCTGAAATTTTGTTGCAGGTGAAAAGGAGTCTTAAGTGGACTTGTAAGGCTTGTGGTGAGAAGCAGTCCTTCTTAAGGGTGAGTCCTGAGTCATGCATTCCACAGCAAGGATGCTCTGCCACACACTAGGCTTCCTATTCAGGAAGGGGGATGCGTGGAGTGCTGCCTGGGGAGGTGCTTGTGTTTGCTTGGTCACCTGACAAGTATTTGTCAAGCACATGCTGTGTGCCTTTAGGAAGCCAGCATCAGCATGGTGCTCATAGGTGCATGTGTGTGTGAGGGAAGGGAACTAACACCTGTGTGCAGGTGCACAGCTACATAGCCCAGAGCCAGACAGACCACGGAAGAAAGGGTGGGCCTGGAAGAAGAGAGCTAGGGAGTCAGACCTTGGATGAGACTGGGGGAGGCCTCATGGGGGTGCTGAAGAAGCACAGGGAACATGTGGGTGCCGCAGACACTCCGCGAGCCCCTAGCTTGTGCCCTCAGGCATCGCTTTCTAGTCCATGATGCTGACCTGCATCCTTTGCAACACACTGTACTTCATTTCTGGTCTTTCTCTTCCTGCAGCCAGAGTAGCTTTCCTTCTGGCCTTGAAGCAGTCCAGATGTGCTCTATCTCTGACCCTATGCTCACCCTTTCCTTCTCCTGTTTGGAAATTATGTATGCACTGCAGTGTGGTGAGCTCCCAGGAGCAGTGACCCCAGGTTTTTTTTTTTTCCATAATCAAAACTTTATTGAAAAAATGCCATCAAAATTGGAACTGAATGCTGTGCACCTTACAAAATCAAGCTTAATCACATTCTCTTGGTAGATTCATTATAGTTACTGAACTTATGTTAAGGCTTTCTGTGGAAAAACAATTTCAGCAAATTGTATAGACCATTAGCATTGCTTTCTTCTAAATAAGCAACCCCCTATGAGTCTGGCCTTTCCTCCTGTCGGCTAGCACAAATCTATTGAATAGCCTACACAAAGAATCACTGGCTGAAAACCACTGGACAGTGGCATGGATCCTCGGGCCTGAACAAGGGGGGTGATTGGGTTTTCTTTTATTTTCACAGGTGAAGGGTAGGAGGTTGTATTCAGGGATGAGGGGAGAAGACAGGGAAGTGGTCATTGGGACAATAAGCTGTTGTTTTAGGGCTTTAGCCATATTAGTCCACCACAGTGGTTCAGCAGTTCCTACTTGGGCCAGACCCTATCATGGAAGCCATCTGCAGACTTGTTGGCAGTTGGCCTGGCCATTCCTTGCTCAGTGGACATCTGGATCTGAGAAGGGAACCTGCATTCCAGTGTTTGCTTCCATCCCTGGGACTTCTTTTAGGGCAGGACAGTTTGAGCCAAAGCAGTAGGAAGCTCCACGTTGGCCTCCACTGGTAGGGCTTACAGCTGTGTATTGCACCCAGGGCACAGTGCTATTGAGGAGGCTCCTGGAAGCTGTGGCGTGATCCACATAAGTGGGACCTGATGGAGCCCTGATCACTTGAGGGGGATGTGCTTGATTTATTTGGTTATCCTTCCTAAATAAATCACAGAGACTGAGACACTGCTCCCCAAGACAAATAGGAGTCTCAGAACAGGTCTGCCAGGGTATCTTTTTCTTTTAGAGGGCTCACTAAGTATTGTGGCTCCTTTTTTTTTTTATTTTTTTCCTTTTTTTTTCTTTTTGCAGTACCAGAAATCAAACTCAGAACCTTGAGCTTGCCAGGGAGGTGCTTATTGATCTATATCCCCAGCCCTTTTTTTGTTTTGTTTTGTTTTGTCTTTTTGAGATAGTGTCCTCATTATATAGTTCAGGTTGGCCTTGAGTTCACTTTGTAGTCCTGATTGTGAACTTGCAATGATCCTTCTGCCTCAGCCTCCTGAATGCTGGAATAACAGTCATGCACCACCATGCCCAGTGTCCCATGGATTTTGAGCATTCCCTTTAATAAAAGATTCACAGAAGCCTGAACATGAGACATTTCATTCCACCTTTTATATTCCAAGCACAAACTCTGAAACCAGAGAATGATGTCATAGTTTAACCATCCCATAGCTACCTTTTGCCACCTCACAGTTTGTATTGAACCCAGACAGTAGTAGATAGCTCTTCTTTGTCAGGATCAAACCTGTGCCATTTATAAAGGATATGGATTTTTTTTTTTTTTTTTTTTTTTTTTATAAAAAAAGAAACTCAGGGATCAAACTTGGAACCTTGTGCTTGCTAGGCAGGCACTTATACCACGGAGATATCTCCCCAGCTCCTAGGATATGGCCTTGTGGTAGAATCTGTGTGGTGAGAGCCCACAGGTTTCCCATCTGCTTATTTTGACAGCTAGGCCTGTGCTCCTTAAGGTAGCACCCTACACATAAGAAGACCCAAGGTCCACAGGTGCCCTTGAGAGACTTTATACAACCTGGGCAGATGTCTCTGTCTGAACCTCACAGTGATGCTGGCATCATTTACCAGAGAAGAAAACCTTTGTCTCCATGTTGGGACCCTGAACTCCTAATGGACAAGGGGCTGAGCCCTCTGGCCTGCCTCATCTAACCTCCAGGAAATGATGGGGGACTTTCCCAAGCAGAGTTCTCTTGGCCACCTAGTTGGATCCATAGATGGCCCAACTTGTATTTAGTTTAATCCACCTGATGGCTTAGCTGAAATTTCAAGTTGATGACTCTGCTTAGCCAGAGAGAAACTACATGGGAAAATATCTCTTGCACTTACACTGATGGAAGCTGTACTAAGAACTGGGGTGGCTGTTTTCTTTTTCTTTTTCTTTTTTTTTTTTTTTGTCTTTTTGAAACAGGGTCTCACTATGCAGTTCAGGCTGGCCTTAAGCTCACTTTGTAGCTCAGGCTGGTCTCGAACTCACGAAAATCCTCCTGCCTCAGCCTCCTGGCTGGGGTGGCTGTTTTCATATATTCTCAGTAAATGCTGTTTTGGTAAGGTATCAGGCAGAGGTCTTTAACTTACCTGCATTTAAACAAGGAAGCACGCAAGCCTGCTGGCAATGGCCTCAGGCAGTTCCTCCAGTGGCTGGGGGCTTGGTTTCCATCAAAAACAGTGGGCATTTTATTTTATTTTAAATCATTCATTTGGTACAAGGTCTCACTACAAAGTTCAGATTCATAGTGATCCTCTTGTCTTAGCCTCCCCAGTGCTGGGATTACAGGCATGCACCACCACACTCAGTTTCAGTGGCCAGCATGGTACACCCTAAGTTCCAGGGTCGTACTACATGTGGCACCAGGGATCGAACCTGGGTCCTTGCACTTGCCAGACAAAGTGCTTAGACCTCTGAGCTATCTCCCCAGCCAGCCTTGGGAATTTTAATTTTTTTATATATAATATTTTCCTTTTTTTTATACCATTGATCAAACTTGCCATGCAGGCACTGTGCCACTGAGCTATCTCCCCAGCCTTATATAATCTTTATTTCAACTCACAAATACATTAGTTCAATCACAGAATTATCAGTTGCATCTATATTTACAACAGAAAACCCAAACATGACCTCTCCAAGGACACACATGTAACTTTATACATTTATAATTCATTCAGAATCCTAACGGGGGTGGGGAGCAGGGAGATAGCTCAGGGCCTGTGTTCAATCCCTGATTCCACAGAAAAAGAAAAGTCCTAACTAAGGGACCAGGGATATACCTCAGTGGCATGTGTGTCTGCCTGGCTAGCGCAAGGTCCTGAGTTTGATCCCTGGTACTATAAAAAAGAAAAAATCCTAACTGGTTATCTCAAAATCCCAGTCTGCTTGAGAATGGTAGTAACAAAAAAAGTCAGCCAGCTTCAAATCCTTTTTTTTCCCTCCCATTCTTTTATTTCTTTAATTTTAAAATGTTTTTCAGATTTTTTTTTTTTTTTAATGTATTTTGTACTGGATCTCATTATGCAGCTTGGACTCCTAGTGATCCTGTTTTCAGCTTCCCCAGCACTGAAATTGCAGGCATCCACCACCCACCACACCCAGTCTTGGCTCAGTACACTGTGGGGGCTGGGCCAGCAGCCTGCGCTACAGGGGATCAAACCCAGGTCCTTGTGCTTGCCTAGGCAGGCGCTTAGACTGCTGAGCTATCTGCACAGCCCTCTTTATTTTTCAAATCTCTATTCCCTCCTGTGTTGCCCTTCATTTGAACATTTTTCTCCCTACTTCCCAGTTATCTATAAAATGCCCATTTAAAAAGCACTTCGGGCCAGTGAGATAATTGTCTTTTTATTTTGGCAGCCAGTGAGATAGTTTAGTCTTTTTATTTTGGCAGAACCAGGGTTCAAACTCAGGCCCTTGCACTTTGCCAGGAAAGTGCTTATTCCACTGAGTCATTTCCCCGCCCCACCAGTGAGATAGTTCAGCAGACTAAAGCACCTGCTTAGGCAAATGTTAGGACCATGGTTCAATCCCCAGCACCACATCCTGTGCCAGCCTAGTCCCCAGGGCGGGCTGAGCCAGCCAGAATCCTGGAGTGGTGACACAGATCTGTAATTCCAGCACTGGGGAGGCTGAAAGCAAGAAGATAACCACTAGTCCAAGCTGCATAGTGAGACCCTACAAAAAACAAATACATTAAAAAGTAAAAAGCACTTGGATGGCTGGGGAGGTAGCTGGTCAGTCTAAGTTCCTGCCTGGCAAGCGGGAGGGCCCATGTTCAATCCCCGGTACTACATTCCATACCAGCTCAGTGCTGGGCCAACCCCCAAAACCAGGCATGGTGGCGCATGCCTGTAATCCTAGTGCTGGGGAGGCTGAGACAGGAGGATCACTATGAGTTTGCACTGCATAGCAAGACCCTGTGCCAAACAAATGAGTGATTAAAAAAGAAAGGGGCCAGTGATATGGCTCAGTGGAGTAAGTGCTTCCCTGGCAAGTACAAGGGCTTGAGTTCAATCCCCGGTTCCACCAAAAACAAAAACAAAAAAAGGGCCAGGGAGATAGCTCAGTAGAGTAAGTGCTTGCCTGGCAAGAGCAAGGGCCTGAGTTCAATCCCTGGTTCTGCAAAAAAAAGGAAAAAAAAAAAAAACCTTTGGGGGCAGAGCTACAGCCAAAGGACTGAGACTGCAGGCCTGGGAGGCAGTGCCACCTGGGCCTCAGGATGCCCCATCTCACCAGGCTGGGGTACCCAAGGAAAAAGCTCCTCTAACGTCCAGGGTACTTCCAGGCACCAGCAGCTGTGCCAGCAAGCTCAGGTCTCTTCCTTGGTGAGCAGTTTTACCAGCATTAATTCTCATATTTTAGGTCTACTACCTCGGTTCAGCAGCCAGCCTACTCTAAGGGTATCATTTGAACCCTTACCAGTGAGGCGGGGGCTGGGGAGTGTAGACCTGGTACAGAGTACCGAGTGCACCGCTGTGTGTCTCCCACAGGTTCCTCTGCCTGCTCTGGTTATCCGTTCTGTGGCTCGCCTTCCTGCTTCGTAGCAGGTCCTATTCCCTAATGTGTTCCCACATTTTTAATGTATTTAGTCCAGGATCTCACTATGTAGATCAGACTCCTAGTGATCCTCCTGTTTTCAGTCTACCAAACACTGGGATTACAAGTGTGCGCTTCCACACCCAGTCTCAAATGCCATCTCAGCAAAGGCCAGCACGGTAGGCCAGGGATCGAACCCGGCCACCGCACTCTGCCTAAGCAGGCACTTTAGTCTGCTGAGCTATCTGGCCAGCTCTCCCACATTTGATTTTAGTCCTCCAAATCTGGGTCCAGTAAAGACTATGTGAGTTCTTAAAGGGGTAGAATGCAATAAAGTTTTCTTTTTTTTTTTTTTTTTTTTTGGTGGTACCAGGTATTGAACTCAGGACCTTGTGCTTGCCAGGCAAGCACTTACTCCACTGAGCCATCTCCCCCCTCTTTCTTTTTTTTTTCTTTTTTTTTGTATTTTAGTACAGAATCTCATTACGCAGATCCGACTTGTAGTGATTCTCCTGTTTTCAGCCTCCCAAGCGCTGGAATTATAGGCATGTGCCATCATGTCCAGTCCATTTGCTGTCTGAGCGTGCCCTGGGAGTGGGCCGGCGCAGCACACCAGGGATCGAACCCCAACCCCTGAATCTGCCTAATAAGGTGCTTTAATCTGCTGATCTATCTGGCCACCCCAAGGTCTTCTTTTTGTACAAGAAGAAAGAAAAGTTTCCACTCCTATTCTCAGAAGCTCAAAAATCAGAGATGTAGTTTGTAAGGCCAATCAGTAAAAAAAGAAAAGAGACCAGTTCTGAAAAAAAAAAAAAAAAAAAGACTAAAAAGAGAAGATGGAAGGGAAAAAAGATAGCAGCTTTGCTGTGTGACACAAAAGGTGCGCATAGGCATGCATTGAGACAGGATGGCAACACCCCTTAACAAAGCCAAACCAAGAAGAAGCCATTTACTAAGCAGAGTAAGTGGGGGCCCGGCTGATTTAGCAGCGGACAAGGCTAAGCAGCTAGAAAAAATCAGAAGCCTACATTCCTTCCACACCCACAGATAGAAAACCAGCAAGCAGCTTCCTGCACCTTGAGAGTTGTCTCCTAAATTTCCAGCCTACAGGACAGAGTGGGGGAGGGAGGAGAAAAGGAAACGCGGAGAGGAACTGTGTGCCGTGTGTGGGCCTTCGTGGCCCCTGGCACCTGAGCTTTTCTTTGTGGATGCCCACCTAAAACATAGGCTTCCGGCTGGCAGAGCCACAGCATTCTCGGCTAGTTCTCTTAGACATGGAGCAACAGGACTGGCAAGATAGCTCAGCAGACTAAGCGCCTGCTTGCCTCGGCACCATGTGCTGCCCAGGGTCAGGGAGGCTGAAGACAGGTACACTGAGTCTGAGCTGTGTGGTGAGACCCTGTACCAAATACAATAAAGACTTCTAAAAAGAGTGCCGGCCAGATAGCTCAGCAGTCTAAAGTGCCAACTTAGGCTTATCCCTCGCACTACACAACAGTCCCTCCCCCAGGCTGGGCTGAGCCAGACACACACACACAAAGACATAGAGGGGCACCAAGGTATCCCAGGTCCTTCCTCAAACAAATTATTGGTGGAGATAAGCCAAAAACAGTACAGGGTTTATTTCAAAGGGTGGGGTGATGGGGTAGGAGAGAAACCAGCTCTAGAGTGAACTTGGGTTGAAAAAGGAAAGGATAAAAGCGAAAGTAACTGTACTTTGTGCCATCCCTATTGGAAGACGCTGAGGAGTTGGATGAGCCACTTGTTCTGGCACCCTGGCAAGCGCAAGGGCCTGAGTTCAATCCCCAGTTCCACAAAAAAAAAAAAAAAATGCTACTAGAATCTTAGAATACTCATTTCTGGCTGAAATGACCTGGGAGGTAGGCATGGTGGAGCACATCTTGTAGTCCCAGAACTCAGGAGGCTGAGGCAGGAGGATCACCATGACCTCATCTCAAAAAAAAAAAGCTTATCCTAGCACTCTGAGGCAGGAGGATCACAAGTTTGAGCCCAGCCACAGCAATTTAGCAACTTAGACTGTCTTTGGGGACAGGGAGATGGCTCACTAAAATAAGTACTTCCCTGGCAAGTGCAACGGCCTGAGTTCAATCCCCAGTTCCACAAAAAAAAAAAAAAGAGAGAGAGAGAGACTGTCTCAAAAATAGGAATTAAAGGGGCTGGGGATTTGGCTCAGTGGTAGAATGCTTGAGTCCTGGGTTTGGTCCTCAGCACTAAAACCAAAAAATAAACCTCCTCTTAAAAGAGTAAAAAATATGGGCTGGGGAGATAGCTCAGTTGAATAAGCGCTTGCCTGGCAAGGGCCTGAGTTCAATCTCCAGTTCTGCAAAATAATAAAAATAAGAATTAGAAAATAAAGTGAGCTGAGGGTGTAATTCAGTACAAAGGCCCCAGGTTCAATCCCCAGTACCACCAAAGAAATAATCTCAATACAGCAGCAGCAGAATAGGCATCTGGCAGATGCTGGTGGCCCACCCCAGCCCGCCCCTTCCATCACCTCCTTAGCCTGGTGGAGCACAGCAGTCCTGGTCTCCAGGTGGGGCTGGCACACACAGAGTAACTCAGCACAGGTTCCCTAGCAAGGGAGCAGCTGCTAAGCCAAGCAAAGTATGTCGTTCTGTCCTGTGTTCTGTCAGAGCAGGTGTCATCTCATATATTTTGATAGCTTCTCTAGTGACCTTTTTTCATGTTCATGACCACTGTGTGCTGGGGCTTCGGCGGAGTTTGTCTTACATGGTGGAACTCAGGAGCTGGGGGCAGCCAGGTGGGCTGAAGTTTCAGAGCCTGCTAGTTGGCACCCACCCTTAAAAGAGCACATGCAGGCCAAGCTTTCAAGCATTACTCCAGGCATTTTCGAGCCTTGCAGAATGCACTTC
This sequence comes from Ctenomys sociabilis, assembly GCA_004027165.1. NCBI lineage: Eukaryota > Metazoa > Chordata > Mammalia > Rodentia > Ctenomyidae > Ctenomys > Ctenomys sociabilis. The sequence continues at coordinate 12,541 of PVKA01019039.1, read as the reverse complement.
AGTTCTCACTGAGGTATAGTAGCCCAGATGGGGTACTCATTATTCTCAGCATTCTCCCAGGGCTTTTGTGTGTGTGTGTTTTTCTTTTTCAGGATTATGGTGAGGGCTCTGGTGCTGACTGCAGACGCCACGTTCAAAAATTAAACCTGCTGCAGGGCCAGGCTTCTGAGCTGTCCCTCAGGTAGGTGGCTTTGAGGGCACGTTCACTTACCCTGCTCTGTCTTAACCAGGTAGTGGTAGTAAACTCAGTGAAGAGATCCTTAGATTCTGTATTTTACAATATGGCAGATTAAATGTCCTGAATAGTCCTCCCAGAGAAAATGCTGATACATTTCAAATGCATTGTAGCACCAAGTGAATTTCAGCACTTAGGGAAGCTGTGGCAGGAAGACTACAAGCTCAAGTTTTACTTTTAGAACCTGTCTCAAACTTAAGAAAATAAAGGCTGGACGTGGTGGCGCATGCCTATAATCCCAGCACTTGGGAGGCTGAGGCAGAAAGATTGTTGAGTTGAGACCAGCCTGAGCTACAAAGTGAGCTTAAGGCCAGCCTAGATCCTATCTCAAAAAGACAAAAAAGAAAAGAAAAAGGGCTGGGGATATAGCTCAGTGTAGTGTCCCTGGGTTCAATCTCACGGGCCACAAAAGTGAGGGCACGCATGCTGAGGCTAAGGATGTAGCAGTATAAGCAATGGAAAAATGCAGTGGAAACCTAAACCCTGCTCTTCTGGCGGGAGGGTACACGTACAGCACCAGCAGGTACAGGGAGCGCAGTCCAGCTAATCTACCTTTCACTCTTTTGGGCTACCTGCCTTCTGGGCAGTGCCACCCACAGCCAGGGCATACCCTCCCCAAGTCAGCCTCCCCCCGAAAGCCCCACCCAGGGGCTTGCAGTTTTGTGGGGACTTAAGACACAACCATAACACCAACTGTCCCCTCCTCGGATTCAGCTCACTTGCTAGAGCAGCTCACAGAATTCAGGGGAACTCTGTGCCTATATTTACTGGTTTAGTATGAAAGGTGATGTCTTGTTTGGGTTTTACTGGTTTTTGAGACAGGGTCCTGCTGAACTACATAGCCTAGGCTGGCCTTGAACTTGGGTCAGTCCTCTTGCCTCAGGCTCTTAAGTGCTGGATCCTAAGTATATAATACCATGACAGGCACAAAATACTTTTCTGGTACTGGGGAACAAACTTAGGACCTTGTGCTTGGTAGGCAGGCACTTTAAGCCTCTGAGCTATCTCCCTGGCTTTTAAGGCTTGTTTGTTTTTGTTTTTTTTTCCTTCTGAAAGTACATTTATTTTATTTTATTTTTTTGAGACAGGGTCTCACTATGCCGCTCAGGCTGGCCTTAAAGCTCACTTTGTGGCTCAGGCTGGTCTCAAACTCACAATGAAAGTATATTTATTGAAGCTAGAATAGTATACACTTTGAAGTGCAGAGGGGAAGGGGAAGGGGATTTTCATATCCAGAATTTGAGTCTATAACTTTATGTAAATCAGGCCTTGGGAAGATCAGCCTGCCAAGCACTCACTTGCCATCACACCATGTACACTCATTTTTTTTCTGCTGGGGGAGGGGGGATATCTCACCTGAGGGCAGGGCTGGTACAGCATGTGGTGCCAGTGATCTAACTGAACCACAGTCCCCTATGCCTGCCTAAGCCTGCTTTAGCAGGTGCTTTAATCTTCTGAACTACTATCTGTCTGCCACTTTGAGGCAGGGTCCTCACCATGTAGAGCAGGTTGGCCTTGAACCTGCTTATATAACATGCTGCCTTGAATTCACAGGGGACCCATCCTCTGCCCCAGAGTACTGAGATTATAAGCATGCCTAACCACGCCTGGTTTTATCTTGAGTTAGGCCTGCTGCATAGTCCTGGGTGGCCTCAAATTCAATGGCAACCCTCCTGCCTCAGCCTCCCAAGCACTGAGATAATATAGGTATACACCACCATGCCTGGCTAGAATTGGCTTTAAAGATGTGGCTGATCAGATAGCATGACCAACATAGCTGGCCATAGCTGCACCTCAGCAAGGCCATGCTGGACAGGGGTCTGCAGGAGGCGGAGTCTGGTTAAGAGCAGGGCAGAGGGCAAGGGCACCAGCCAGGGTCCCCATCCCAGCAGGTGGAGTTTCCTCCAGGGCATTTGAGCTGAAAGCACCCTTTGCTGGTAACAAGACCATTGATGTCACCTTCCTCCCCCAGGAAAGAAAGCATGAGCGCAGCACAGCCTCCATGGGGCCTTGACGCCCAGGACTCGAGTGACACCAGGGTCACCGTGGAGCCACAGGTCAGTGGGAATAGTGCGTGAGCAAGCCTGGAACACCACGGGGGCCGCAGCCCACACAACCCTACCTGTCCCGTTTCTCAGACGAGGTCTCTGCAGTACCTAGGCTGGCCTTATTAAACCTTGTCACACTGGGTGACCCCAAGCAAGTACACGCCCCTAACAGGCATAGCTGTGCCTCAGGAGTCTGAGGCAGAAAGATCAAAGGTTTCAGCCCAACCTGGCCACGGTAGCAAGTTCCATGCCAGCCTGGGATACAGACCCCATCCAAAACCCAGAATAAACAAGCTGTAGGTTCCTTGCCCGTAGTCACCAGGGTGTGGCTGTGCAGTAGCTTCGGTGAGAGCACGACAGATTCAGGAGCAGAGCTGCCTTGCAGTGCCCATGCTGCTGGAGGCCCTGCCCAAGAGGACTGCTGCCTTTGCTCGCAGTAAACTCTACAGTTTAAAGAGCTCCGCTGGCTCCCAAAGGGGCAGAAGCCAGGCCAGTGCCCTCACCCCAGCACCTGGACTGCTGCATCTACACCCTTTCTAGGGCCTCACGCCCCACCTGACAAGCAGGCCCACAGGGGCACCAGTGACATGCAGGGACTTAGTGAGGAAGGGAACACAGTAGGGAAGACTGTGACCAGTGAGCAGTTATCTTGGGATCAGAGGAGATGCCGCCAGGGCAAGCTGGTTGGCCACACCCAAGATACTTTCTCAGGTTTGTGTTTCTGTTTAGGCTGACACCAATGAACCTGATCTTCTTTCGATGGACCAGCCTGGCTCAGTCCCAGTTACAGCCCCTTCTAAGTGGGCACAATTTCTCCTGTTGCCTGGAAACAGCTCCCAGATTGACCCAGACCCACTGTCATCCATACAGAAGAGACCTAGGCCAGCAAGTCCAGCACAGGCCAAGTCCCCCGAGGAAGGCTGCTTCTTCGGGCCCACCAACCCACCTCCTCAGGCCACACCAGGCCATGCCGGGCCCTGTGGGGAGACCCCAGAGCCAGCCTGGGTCACAGGGACCTCTTGGGCTGGGTGTGGGCCTGGGGCCCAAGGGCCTTTACAGGCCCCACCACTGCAACGGTGCAGCCTCTTTACCACTGGAGAGGACTTTGATGATGATCTGTGAGACAAGACAGCTGCGCACCAAGGTGAAGTCATCCAGAGTGAATCACCTTGGGCCAGGCCACCAGTGACCACTTGACAAGGGCAATACAGGGGGTTAAAGTGCATATGCTGTTTAATGGCAGGTGATTCCAAATCAGCAAACAGGGTGGCTACAATGGGATTCCTTACTTTAAGAACAGCTACTACATTTGGAAATGAGACTAGAGTGGCTGCACAGGAGACCGCTGGGTGACTTTCCTCACAAGTCCCTCACCCCTAGCCTGTGCCTTGCCACCCCCAGACACACAGGTAGTGACAGCATCAACTAGGTGTTGGTATGGTCATTTGTAAGAAAAAGCACAAGGCCATGGGCAAGATCTGTGTTGCTGGTGATGGTGGCAGGGACAGCAGAAGGCCTGGCTGTCAGCCATGCCTTGTCCCCTGCCCTCTGCCCCATGACTCATCCCCACCCCAAAACTGTGGAAAGACACCAAGAAAGTGACCCTCATAGGCCTGCTGCTCTAGGCTACCTCAACATAATTAGATAAGAAAGCAGGCCCAGGCCAGGCTGTGTCACAGTGATGGCGGCCCAGCATACTGGATGGCATCTAGCGCAGCCCCAATGTCGTAATTCTTGGTCTGCAGGAGCCGGGTGAGCCAGCCACCTTCATCTGAGAACCCCATGGACAGCATCTGTGACAGGGACTCGATCAGGCGTGGGTCAGCCTCTGCCAAGACAGTAACAGAGCACCAAGGGTCAGTGGTGGGTTCTGGCCAAACTTCGGCCTGCAGAGGGGCAGCAGGTACGCAGCAAGCCCTGCAGGCCCTGTGAACCAGAACAGCCAGCCAGTGTTCCCTGTGAACTTCACCACCAGGCACTATGGTCACCACTGCCCATGAGGCTGCGACAGGAGGACCACTTCAGCCAGACAATGCAGCAACCAAGGCTCATCTCAGCCACTAAAGAAGGGAAGCACCACCTCCACACACAACCTGAACCTCAGCCTCACCTTGGGGTCACAGGCTCTTTACACCATTTAGAGATGGGAGCTTGCCCCCTAGGCTTCAAGGCAGGAGTGACCACCACCCTGGCCCAAAAAGTCAAAAAAACTCCATGGCGCTCTGAACAGCACCATCCTGTGCAGCAGACCATTGCCTTAGAGAGGGTGGTGGTTAACTGGGCTCCCTGAGGCAGGTACCAGCCTCCACAAGCAGGTGAGCTCCAAGCCCAATGCTGCCTCCATGTGGAGCTTTAATGCCCCCAGTAGCTTCCTTCTGAATTGAGACAAGGTCTCTCTGTAGCTGACTTGCCCGAGCCAGGCTTCAATTCAGTTTTCCTTCCTCCCTGGTTCTGGGTCACAGGCATGCATCACTGCAATTCCTGATCCAACTGCTAATTTTACTTTGTCTGGATCAGCCCACCCTATGGCAGGCACATTAGACCACTGAGCTATCTCACTGGCCTCTAGCTGTTAACTTTAGAGATGAGGACACTGACTTGAGTTCCATCACATTGACACAAGGAACTCGTTTTCTGTCGGCAACAAGCCCCACAGGAGAGAATGGCTGACCCTTGCCTGGTGGGAGATGTGGGTACAAGGCCGCCTCCAGCCCTGTGGGCTCCTCCTGAGCAGGGTCCAGAGAACTTGGCCCTTCTGACTCTGGCATCTGGAGAGACTGCAGCTCCCCTGTGGATGGGTCCACTTCCTTTGAGGACAGGTGAGTCCAGTCCTCATCTCCACCTGAACAGTTGTCTGATTCCATCTGTTCCTGGAGGAAAACAACACCATGAGTACATGAGGGCAGGACAGGCCATGGGACTGGGACCCTGGCAGGGGAGGGGGCAGCCTACCTCTGTTTGCCCTGGAGATTCCAGGGCAATCATCTTCATCTGCTCCTCCAGAGACTGTGTGGTGCCATCACCATCAGGTTTTTGAGGTTCAGAAGAGCAGCTGCTGGGCTGGGAGCTGCCCTTATCCTTGGTGCCAGAGCTCTCAGGGGAGACAGGTGTCAGGCGGCTTCTCTTCCCCCCATGCTCAACGTCAATATCTACCTCGATGCCTGGAGGCCAAGCAGCAGGCACTAAGGTCAGGACCTCCCCTGCAGAGGGAGGCTGCAGGCTTACAAAGCTCACTGGGCCTTCACTGTTTACAGAGGGTGGAGCAGGTCACCTGGCATGTGAGGGCACACCCCCTTGGCCTCAGCTGTAACATGGCCACATAAAACTGCACAAGCCAGGAAAATGAGTGGTCACACCCATCAAGGGTCCCAAACACAGAACTACTTTGGATATGTTGGCCCCCTAATCCCCAGCTTTAAGAAATGCACTCCTAACACGCATTACACTGGCCTTTCCCTGCCTCCAGCATGAGTAAGAGTTAACCTTGGCCAACACCCAGGGTCAGCTTTTGAACCGCCCACTCCACAGGAACCAGTGTGGTGACCACAACCGCACAAGGCATACATGGCAGGCCACGCAAGCATCAGGCTGACAACACAGGCCAGCCTGGCCACAGCCCCACTTATCTCCCCTGTGTCCAAAGGCTAGCACAAGCAGCGTCTCTGGCCTGACGCCAAGCTCAGGTGTGCTCACTTTCCTTTGTGTCAGGAAAAAGGCCTCCCTTGCCTTTTCTCTCTGAAGAGCAATTTTGGGATAAAACATCTAGTGTATCTGTGCCACTGTGGAAGCTGCTCTTTGCTGGGCTGAGCCAAAGCTTTGTCTCCTCGAAGATTTTCCCACTTTGCTAACCTTGTGTTCTCCCATAGCTACATGGCTTTCTGTGTCAACACACGTTGTCTGCCTCCCCCTCACCCAAAGGCCCTCTCCCTCCTTTGCAAGGCTGTTTCTAGCACCTCTGTTCTCGGAGTTTATTTCTTTATTGGGTTGAAACCCTGATAAATATTAAGGATGCTTTGGGGTCAGGGAGTGGCTCAGTGGAATAAGTGCTGCCCTAGCAAGCACAAGGGCCTGAGTTCAATCCCTGGTTCCGCCAGAAATAAAAAAAGAATGCTTTACATACCAAATGACATTTTTCTTTGATGTTAGGGACCAGACACCTCTACCACTGAGCTGTCCTCATACCAGTCACTTTAGCTAGGTGTGAGGATCCAGGCCACTGCAGGGCCCTCGTCCAGGAGGGCGCGCGCTCCAGTGCCTTCCCTCAGAGCCTCCAGGCCAACATCAATTCCAAGAAACATCCTAGTTCCCATGACAGTTTTCTCTTCAGTCTTCCTCCTTATCCTGCACTGGGATTCCTGGACTAACTTTAATTTTCTCATCCTTTTCTACCCCGTTTCATTTTTGGAATACATACTTCCCCCGATGGCCAGGGGCTGACTACAGCACCATGAGGCAGTACTAGGACCCAAATGCTGAAATGGCACAGGATTTGTGTGCGGCTCACCCACGCCCTTCTGTCCAGGTGGGTGAGACATGGTTGGTTAGTATGTGTGGGAGAGAAACATCCTCGTCATGAGACCCCCAACAGTGCATGAGCTACGTAAGCAGGAGATGGAGTTTTAGTCTGTGGCTTAGCCATAGATGACAAAAATAAGGACAGCACATGTACAGTTTTTCCCTGAATCTGTACCCAGTTAACTGAATCCGTGCACATGGAAGCCAGATACAGATGGTCAAGTGTACTAGCATTGAGAAAGTCACAAAAAGATCTAAGCCTTTGAAAGCTTTCTTCCTCTGTTGTCACTTAAGGCCCTCCTTACTCTGCCTCCTTTGTTACCTCCCTGTTCCCTTCCCTCCTACAGCCTGGCGTGCCAAGCACATACTTCTTACTGCCATCAGTACTCCTGCTCATGCAGCCCCGCATACTCCATGTGGCCCCAGAAGGGGGCTAAGGGAAAGGCCACAAACATACCCTTGCTGTGGGGCGGCCACAGGGAAGCCAACTGGCAGGAGCTATGACCACCCTCAGGGTCACCCAAGACCCACAGCTGACTCTTCCCACACAGGCTGGCACAGGTTGAGGCCCAGGCCCTGGTGTCTTTGTCACCTGCATAGCAGATTCTCACTGACACTGGCCACTGACCACCTGTCACTGGTCCCTAAGCAAGTGACCCTGCCCACTGCCCAACCACACAGATCACTGGACACATAAATTCCCTACCACTTCCATTCCAGAACTGATACCCTGTCTTGTCTTACTGCTCTCCCTTTTTTCTTTTTTTTTGTCTTTTTGATACAGGGTCTCACTATGCAGTTCAGGCTGGCCTTAAGCTCACTTTGTAGCTCAGGCTGGTCTCAAACTCACAACAGTCCTCCTGCCTCAGCCTCCCAAGTGCTGGGATTACAGGCCTGTGCCACCACTCCCGGCTTGCTGCTCTCCATTCTTTGTCCAGGGTCCTTGAGTTTGAACAGACAAGGGTGTTAACTGGCTTGCCCAGCACACACAAGGCCCTGCATCAGTCCCCAGTACCACACATATGCAGTTTCTTTTCAGTTTTTCATCATAAAAATATTCAAGCAAAGAAAGTCAAGCATGGTGGCACATGCCTGTTAAGTCCAGTGCATGGGAGGCTGAGTCAGGAGGACCCTCAGAAAACAAAGACAGTTCAAGCAAACAGAGTTAAAAGAATAACCCTGAATACCCATACTTTTTACTCCCAACATCTACAAGATCACTATTGAGGCACTTGAGCAGCGCACACAGCTCAGACACAGTGGGAACCAGGGTGACCCAGCCAGCTTCTGACACAGCACCCTCAGGTGGGGCTGGGCATCTGGACTGTGGAGGTCTTCCCTGGATGAAGCCTAGTACTTGTGACTGGCTGCACTGCAGCCACTTTACAGAATGCCCACACCAGGGCTGAGCATGAGCCTCACTGGAGGGCGGGCCCTGGCCTGCCCTGGCCTCCATGCTAGCACTGACTGTAACTTTAATAGGATTTCCACACAAAAAAAGCCAAGACACCCTTCACCCCCAGAAAAGCCTTTGTTGGTCAGCTTGGTGCTCAGCCAGGCTGGAGAAGTGCTGGCTACTTACTCATGTACAGAGAAGCAGCCCACAGCAGCCGGGAGCCCTACGCTAGAGGAATAGGTTGTCCTGAGGGAGGGGCAGGCCAGGCCCAGGCACACATGCTCTTCTCATGGCGCACCCCGCTGCTCTATGGGTCAGCCTGGGACAGGGACAGAGCCCCCACCACAGGGCTACGGTTCTGTCTCGGTGGCACAGTGTATACTCAGGACATGCGGACCTGGGCATTAGTTACTTCTCTGTCCAAACCCTGCTAACTGCAGGAGCCAAGAGTAGGCTAAGCCATTTCACACGACCTTCCCCAGCTGTACCATGGGTAAGCTGAGCATGAGGGCTTTGGTTGTCCAACCCCTGGAGCCACTGCAGGCATGGCTGGTGGCCTGCTGCAGACCTCTTCAGTGCAGTGCAGGACCCACCTCTTGAACTGAGACTCTCTGTCAGGAAGCCTGCCACCCACTCTGCCTCAATCCTCAGAGGAAGGTGTTAAGGCAGGGACTACAGCCATAGTGGTTTGTGGCACACAGCCTGTAACTGAGGTCCAGTACACACTATGCCCAGACCACTGTGTACCCAGAGGCACCCACAACAGGCATCAGTCAGAACACCGCCTCCATCACTGCTTCCCAGTGGGGGCACCAAACCAACAGAGGCACTCAGGTCTGAGAGCCACCAACAGAGAAGGTAGGTGAATAATAGCCACTACCAGGTCAGTCCAATTCCCAAGGCCAGCTCAGAAAAAAGGAAAGCAGAAGGGCCAGCCAAAATGGCTCAGCAGATGCTCCTACAAGCAGGCACAGGGGCCAGGGATTTGATCCCTGAGCCTGCCATGCCAGCCTCGCCCCCAGGGCACACTGAAGTGACAACTGAGACTGGGTGTGGTGGTACATGTCTGTAATCCCCGCTCTTGGGAGGCATAAACAGGCAAATCCCATCTAGTGATGAAACCCTAAACACTCTGTAGACCCTTCCCTTACAAAAAAAAAAGCAAGAGACCAAAGGGGACCAGCTACCCCGTAGGCAGCAGTCCAGTCACCCTCTCCTAGAGTCCTCGGGAGCACAGCTCAGCCATTGGATTCCACAAGGAAGGCTAATGGTTTGTCAGGGAATTCAGCCAGGCACATGCAAAGGTGGGTCTGAGGCAACAAAATACCTGAGAGTCAAACACATCTGGCTTCCTATTCCTGCAGGTCATGCCAGGTGGAAGCTACAGAGGTCACCAAGGCACCTACCCACTCAGGTGGGTACCATCTCAAAGGATGGACAAAGTCACTTACCCAGAGGGCTGAGGGCAGCTGCCACGCTCTCCCCTACATTCTTCAGGAAATTCACTCTGGGATCTTCTGATGGGCCAGAAGCTTTGGTTTCACAAATAAAGATAACATCCTTAATTCTTTTTTTTTTTTTTTTTTTTTTTTGGCAGAACCAGGGATTGAACTCGGGCCCTTGCCCTTGCCAGGGAAGTGCTTATTCCAGTGAGCCATCTCCCCAGCCCCTAAATTCAATTCAGTGTTTTTGACACCCATCACAGTCCTAGCACCTACATGCCAAGGTCCCCAATATCTCAGGAATCACCATCTCAGGATACCTCATGCCTGCAGCCCACACTGTGCTTCATCTACTCCCCACCCCCACCCCTGCACTCATCAGCCTAGGCCCAGGGCTGTGTTCAGTGTATAAATTCCTCATCCTTTATATGCTGTTCATTACAAATCAAACCAATATTCCCAGCTTTGTTCCAAAGACTGAGGTGAATTCAATCAAGGACAGTCATCTCAAAGTCTGATGTAGAACACAAACTCTTCTAAGTTTTTCACTTTGCAATAAGAGTTGAGCATCTCTGGTCCTCCCTTTCCTGACAAGTACACAAAGGAGAATAGAGGCAGAGACCCAGAAAGGAAGGACTCCCGGGCATTTAGCAACTTAACTTTGCCCTGTGAAAATGAACAAAGCTCGTTCTACAGGGGTCTGTGAACTAAATGGCACAGAGCACAGCTAGGAAGCTGGCCCACCCAACAGAGCAGTTCAAGACACTAGGCCCAGCTGGGGCTGTCCCTTCAGAGGCTACCACGGGTGTAAGCCTTACCTGATTCTGAGGCAGGGCTGGAGCGGGAGTCCCCTGCTCGAGCTGGACGAGGGCTCCAATTGCCTGGAGGGCCTATCTCCCAGCTACCACACCAGCCATGGCCGTGTTTCAGCTTCCGGAACAGGCGGCTGAAAGGCAAGCCCTGAGGAGGAGGCAGAGGGGCAGGGCAGTAAAGACCGAGTCCCAGGCTGCTGCCACCTGATCTACCCGAGCCACAGGGCGCCTGTCCCTACCTCAGCACAGTGTCCCAGGGGACTGGCGAACACGACCTTGCTGTGCTCGCTGTGAATGCCTTTCCCCTCACACACAGAGCACAGGTCATAGTTCGGGCACACGCTGCACTTGTAGCGGGTTCCCACCACAGGCCCATCACAGCCATCACAGATCACATTGGGATGTAGCATGGGGCGCAGCACTCCCTGGGCACAGTGGGGGCGGTGCTCCCTCCGGTACTCCTTCTTCTCTGCAAAGACAGACAGGCACTAGGGTGGGGCCCAAGTCCTCTGCAGCTGTCACTACAAGGCTGTAAGGATGGTGGTCCTTCTGCTTCGGTCACCTAAAACCAAGGCTTCCCCTGTTCCCGCGCCAGCCCTGCTCCCTAGCAGGCACACAGACTTCTTTCTCAGGCCACACACAGCACTTTAAGATGGCCTGTTCCCTATTTTCACTGAAGGGTACCAGGCAGCAGCCCCTTCCTTACCTTTAATGTAGATACGAAAGATGTCATCCTTCACATAGGACAAGGCCATGGTCAGCTCCTCATCACTGGAAAAGGCAACCAAGTCCCCATCCTCATCTAGATGGTTTAAAAGACAGCAAACACTTCAGGGCTAGATTGGCACAGGACAGAACACCTGCTCAGCATGCTGACAGCCCTGGATTCACTACCCAGCCCCAAAAGAGCAAAACGGCATGTGAGCACCCAGGTTCTCCTCCAAATGCAGCTGCTGAGATGTGCTAAGGCCAGAAAGACACTTGGTGCAGGGCTCTCAACGTGGAGTCAAGGAAGCAGGGCACCTTGTCTGTCCAGTGGCAGTAAGCTGCTGATAACCTCTGGGTAGTTAAGAGCCCATCAAAACAACAGAAGAAAAGCTCCTGCTTCGTTTGGGAGCCCATAACTGCAGTGTAGTCATGCCTGTAGTCCTAATCCTGAGGTTGAGGCAGGAGCACCATCAAGCCAGGCCAGAACATAGCAAGACCCCATATAGAAACCAAACAACAAAAGGACTGGATTTTGGGGACCAGGAAGATAGCTCAGAAGAATAAGCACTTGCCTGGCAAGTGCAAGGGCCTCAGTTCAATCCCTGGTTCTGCCAAAAAAATAAAAAAGGACTGGATTTTTACCTGCAGGCTGAGCCACCACATAAGCACAATTTACAAGAACTGGGGTTACCCTCAAAGAGGATGACCTTTTTTTTTTTTTGGCAGAACCAGGACCTTGCACTTTCCAGGTAAGTGCTTATTTCACTGAGCCATCTTCTTGGCCCCCACCCTCAATGATGGAAACAACTCCTACAAAGGAACTGAAATTATCTCATGCATAGTATCAGACCACAGTGTAATGAAAATGTGAAATCAGCAAAAGAAACCACAAAAACTTCATAAATACATGGAATTAAAATAACACCCTCCTAAACAATCAGTAAATCACAGATGAGGGCCAGGGAGATGGTTCAGTGGCATGAGTTCAATCCCTGTTTTATATATATATCTATATCACAGATGAAATTAAAGAAATTAGGAGCCAAGGGTAGTGGTACACCCTATAATCCCAGCAACTCAGGAGTCTGAGGCAGGAAAATATTGTGCGTTCAAGGTCACCTGGGAGCCAGCCAGCCTGAGATACATAGTGAGACCTGTCAGGAGCGCAAAAAAGCAGGGGAAGCGGGAAGATGGCTCATTGGAATAAGCACTTCCCTGGCAAGTGCAAGGGCCTGAGTTCAATCCCTGGTTCTTCAAAAAAAAAGAGGGGTGGGCAGGGGAGATGGCTCAGTGGAATAAGTACTTCCCTGGCAAGTACAAGGGCCTGAGTTCAATCCCTGGTTCCACAAAACAAACAAACAAACAAAAAAAAAAAAAAAAAAAAA
>PVKA01019038.1:0-42626 GCA_004027165.1 Ctenomys sociabilis | reverse complement strand
CACAAATAGTTTCAGTGTGAAGAAAAAGTCATATAAGTACTGTAAGAAAAATAAAGTCATGTTTATAATTATTTTTAGTACAGATTTTCAGTACGTAATGTTTACATTCCTTTGTGGAGCTGGTACTTGCACATAGCACATCTTGCATGGGTTTAATTCCTCTGTTAGTGAAATTTTTCTAGGATGATTTGAGCCTCAGGTAAGGGTTGGGCCTGATGACTCCCAAATGCTAGCCTGGAAGTCTGTGCTGCGAGTGCTCCCTGTGTTTGAGCCACACTAGGCATGAGAGACATTTGGTGCTTCCTGCCACTTTGTCCACAGCTCTTCCCTTCCTTTCCTTTCTGACTTCCTAACCATGGAGCACTGGAGAAATGTTCATGCTGATAGCTTCATATTTAGAATTACTCACCCTACTGTTCTTCCTCAGGGTATACCGAGACACCAGGGAATCTGCAGAGTACCTCAGGCAAGCACAAGGGCCTGAGTTCAATCCAAAAAAATAATAATAATGAATAAATAAGTAAAAGTGGTTCAAAGAAATGCCTGTCATGTATCTCTGCATTTTTTGAAGGTCATATAAAACCTATCATAGTCATTATGATTTAGGGCTTTTTTTTTTTTTTTTTTTTTTTTTTTTTTTTTTTTTTTTTTTTTTTTTTTTTTTTTTTTTTTTTTTTTTTTTTTTGAGGTACTGGGGATTGAACTCAGGATCTTGTGCTTGCCAGGTAAGCACTTATTCTATTGAGCTATCTCCCTGGCCCAAATTAGGGCCTTTGGATTTTACTACAGAGTATGGTTTTTACATTGTAGAATGTTGGCCCCTTATGTTCTGTACTTCTGATTCTTTTAATATGTTCATTAATTCACAAGTTTTGTATTGAGCATCTGCTATGTGGAAATGGCAGAAATCTAGGAGGATCTAAACTGTGTTTTTTTTTGTTGTTGTTGTTTTTTTGTTTTTTGCTGCTGGAAGAGGTATTAATAAAACCCTCATGACAGAGACACCTGACATAGTTAATGGCTGAGCAGGAAGGGAGAAGGAAGCTGGAATAGTTGCTCTGTCTCTTAGAAATGGCTGCCACTGTGGTGTATAAATGGTTACTATGATGCACATTGTATAAAATAATCCCCAATCGACAAGGGATTCTTCCTTTCTACTTCCTGCCTGTTCATCTCATATAAGCCATAGACTACCAGAGATCAGGGCCTGATATTCTGGGATTGATCCTGATCAGTTTCTGTTGATCTAAATAAATCTACCTTCAAAACCTGGATGTTTCTGCTTGCTGTTGTATTTGGTGCATTGGTCAGGAAGACTGCCCGTGCTAACCTCTTCGGACAACGATATTCACCCTCTTGGATAGAGCAAAGACCTCCCCAGGTCCTGACGGGAAGCACACCCTCAAGATTTCTCAAGCCCCCTCAAAGGTCTGGAGGAGGGTTCATGGCTCCCCACTTGAGTGGTTCACATCTAATGCTGAAGGGAGGAGGATGAAATCTGTCTGTCCGTCGTTCCATCTGTCCATCCGTCCATCTCTGTCTGTCTATCTGTCTATCTGTCTGTCTCTGCTTTCCTGCCTTTCTGATTCCGGAGGCACCCCATCTAGTTTGTCTGCCAATCTTCTGAGTTCTGGCAGAAGAAGAACTTAATCAACTCTTGTTAGTTAAGGGCAACTCAAGGGAAGAGGGGTTGTGATGCTTAATCTCTGAGTGCCCGCTGCATAAATGTGTGAGTGGCTGAAATGGACAGTGTACAAGACCCTGTAGACCCTGTAGACCCTACTCCACTTGTTCTACAAGAGTAGGAAACTCTGGTCACTGTCGTTGACTGGGCCCTCCCTTGCAGTTCTATGGTAATCAACATATGGCATAACACAGGTCTTGCACCCTTCTTAGCTAAGCGAGCATCTAAATGGTCTCTCTGAGGGGCATCACCTTTTGTGTGACTCACCATCATTCAAGGGTACACAACACACCCATTGGATGTCTGAGATGGGAGTTAATTAGTCAGAACCCAAGGTTCCTCACTGCAGAATAAAGGGCTTTTATGGAGTTAAAAATGAAACCAAATCATTCTCTGAAACTCCAAGAAAAACTAGGTCCATCCTTTCTGAGAATTCTGCCTTGGCACCCTTGTCAGTTACCACCCTTGTCACTATGCCAACATCTATAGTTTTGCTCTCCACTCCTGACTCATCTACTTCCAGCCCATTGGTTCCAGCCAGTCATTGTTTTCAGTTGGCCACACAGGCCCTCCTTCCAGAGCCTTCTACTCACACACCTGTTCTGGTCAGATGGAGTCAACTAACACCCCCCCGAGATGACTATCAATGGTCTCCTCTGAGATCCACATTTTGACTGAGGAAATACTGCACTGTCAGCCCTGACAAATGAGTTGTTCTCTATCAGGCCTGAATAAATAAAACAGAGTGCACTCTATAAAATTGGGCCACTGAGGCCTTAGAGCCACTGCATAAATTGAAGGCAAACATGGGACTTTCCTGGAAAACAATGGAACAGAACCCTGCTTTTAAAAGTTAAAGGTACAAAAGCTCTGCTGCAATATCTGACAGAAACAGCTTACAAGAAAAAACTGCAAATTTCTTGGAATTTTTCTGAGTTCTATGAAATCTTAAGTTCACAGAGGCAATGGTGTTCACTAAGACTGCCAGCCTCTGGGAAACCACAGTAGCCTGTGCCAGTATTTAGATCTGGGCACCAAGGGCCACCTCTCCATTTGCCTCCATGCTCTAACAGACTCCATCTTTCTGATTAAGAAAGCTGACAAGCTCGCCTAGACCAGGACCTAACAGTCCAGGTGCCACAGGCTGCACTGGGATAGACTGTTCTAAAAATTGACCTCCTGACAGATGCTGAGTCCACATAGTCTATGGATGGAAGTAGCTCTGTTGGGAATGAGTCTGATAGCTAGATATGCTGTGGTCACTTTGAACAAAATTATTTTGGCCAAAACTCTCTTATAATGATCTTCACAGCAAAATGCTACCTGCTGCTGTTTGTAAACCTACGATCAATGATACAAGCTAATCTGGTCCACAGGCCGAAGCCCTTCAGGGATCCAACTGACTGAGATATCAACCCCAGGCAAAAAATCTTTTCCCAGTATTTCCACAAGATCACAGCCAGACTTGCCCCATTGTTTCTTCTACCAGTTCAAGCTGCAGTGCTGGCACCCATAACCCTGCATCTAGCTCAGGCTTGAGCATCTGTGTCCCTGATCCCAACCTCCCAACACAGATCAGCAGTCCACAATAGAAGCTGGTTATCCACAGAGTTGTTGACTTGAGCCATTCACAGCTCAGTATATTAATGACTTTATTTTATATACCTCCATTGTTATACTTTTCTGCTGGATGGTTAAGACCGAATTAAAGTAAGATCCATGTAAAAAGACCAACCTCCCATTCTTTACCCACACTAAGAAGACAATAAAATTTTGTGGGGCCAGGGAGATGGTTCAGTAGAATAAGCGCTTCCCTGGAAAGTGCAAGGGTCTGAGTTCAATCCTTGGTTCCACAAAAATAAATAAATAATTTTTAAAAATAACTAAATGAATAAAATAAAAATTTTGAATTCCTGTGGGGGAAAAAAAATCATCCCCAGATATGGCCCACCCTTGATCACTGCAATGATAACAGGCATGCATTTGTTATAGAAGTAGCCAAACGGTGTGTTATGGTTTTTGCCTACTTGTTCCCCCCCCCGCCCCCACCCCAGTGCTTCATGCAGCCATAGGCTGGCTTCTACAGTGTGTGATTAACTAGTGACCCAATGCTAGGATTGTGGCTGTGGGTACTGCACCTGCCCTGGGGCAGATAATCTGCATGCAAACAGAAGGAGGGAAGAGGCTAGCAGCCTCAGCTACTACCCCTCCCTTTGATCTTTGCTGTTTCCCACCACCATGAACAGCTGCATTCTTCCATGTGCCACTCTGCCTTGGAGCCAGCTGAGTGTGGACTGAAACCTCCACTAACTGAGCTAAATACATCTTTCCTCCCTTAATTTTGGGTATTAGGTATTTTTGTCTCAGCAATGAGAGAAAAGTAACTGAGACACTACACATAGCATACAGGCCACTAAGCTCTGGAAAGTTAAAAACAGCTTGGAAACTCATTCACATATAACCCAGTACATATTCACTACCTCTAAAGTTTCAAAAATCCAGCCTTAGATCCATTGAAAATTTTATCTAGACCAGACAGCTCATTTTGAAGACAATACTCTCAAAGCTCTCCTCTGGTCATTCTAGATGCTGACTTGTCCATGCAAAGCTGAAGCCTATGGATATCATTCCCTGGATTGCTTCATACATATTCCCCTTGATTTTTGTCTTGTCAAGATGCTTACCTAGTCCTGGCTTCCATGCCTTCCCTTGATAGCTGTGGCTTTGCTTTAAACTCTATAGTTGGTTGCCTCAAGAGAATGAAATAATCAGTCCAACACTTGACCAAGATTGATGCATGTGCAAGACACACTGGACACTCTCCTAGATCAGATTAATTCCTTTATCCATTGTGAGAGTCAACCTTGGAGGAAACCCTACAATAAGGGAAACAAACTATAAACTCATCATGTAAAAGCTTTTATTCTTGTATACTTTGGCTAGGGCCCATTCTAAGATCACTGACAGCCCTAATGTTATCAACGACAGTTGGGCCTGTCTCAAAAGATCAGATGTAATGTGCCCAGAAAATCTTTGCTGGGGAAGCTCAGAGAGGCTGGAAATGTAATAGAAAATGCCCCCCCAACCAATATACTTCAGTCCATTAGTTGCCCAGAGAGTAGTTCCTGTTTCAGTTCCAGTTGCTCCTGTCTCTTAGAAACAGAGTACCTGTAAAGCATAGCTCATCACTCTGATTCATATTGTATAAATGAATCAATTGACAAGCCATTCTGCCTCTGTACTTGCTGCTTACTAATATCATATAGTCCCTAAACCACCATAGATCAAGGCCTGATATTCTGGGATTGATATGGATCGGTGCACATTGTCATAAATAAAATATACCTGTAAATCTTGGATGTCATTTTGGAGTTTCTGTTTTTAATTGCAATGTTCTATCACAATTTCCTCCCAGAGTGCTTATCTTTACAAATGAATGGCAGTCATCTAACAGCAGGACATGTTAGTGTACTTCCAAACTCTTTGAAAAGGAAGCATGTCCACTTAATTCTCCCCAGGAGTGGGCATATGGATGTCTCAACTTTTCCCTCATACTTTCACTTACCTGTTCCTAGTGAGAAACAGATGAGGAATTGATGACAAGAATGAAATTATGATATGGGCTCATTGGCTACAGGAAAAAGAAGCAGATGTACACAGTGTTGGATCTAGAGATGTTCTTGCCCACCATTAGCTAAGTAAACTCAGCAGCCAACCCAAGCATGCCAGCACTTGTAGTGTCATATTCTACACAATTTCTTGTCAGAAGGTGATAAAGCATTTCTGCTCTGTGAGTGTTTAACAGATCTGAGCCAACCACAGAGAAATGACCAAGAGATCCTTTAAGGCTCTGGGACAAACATGTTCCATAGGATATAGGTGAGAATCCCAATGCAGGGAGTCAGGAACTTTGATTCTTTCTAACTCCACCCTCGTATCTACTGGCTGTGTGATCTCAGTTGAACAGTAAACCTTCCTAAGATCTTTTCTTCATCTTAAAAAAGAAGATACTGATATTAAATTATATATTGATATTAAATTATAAGGGGCCCCTGCCTAAGAGTGGGCCTTCCTATTTCTAATTTTTTGTTTGATTTTGATTTGAGACAAGCCTTACAATGTAGTTCAGACTGGCCATGAACTTACTATGTAGCCCAAACTGGCCTCAAACACAGTGATTCTTCTGCCTCAACTCCCCAAGTGCTAGGATTACAGGTGTGCACCACCACATCAAACCTTCCTTCTGCTGCATTTTGCAAATTAAGTCTCCTTAAAACACATAGACTGGGGCCGGGAGATAGTTCAGTAGAATAAGCACTGACATGGCAAGTGCAAGGGCCTGAGTTCAATCCCTGGTTCTGAAAGAAAAAAAAAAAAAAAACCTTTCAAACAATCCACAACTCAATTTACCTTTAGGTCACAGAGGAAGACTTGTGGGTCGAATATGGACTCAGGGGCCATAGGAGAGGTGACAGGTATGTGAAGAGGTCAGACTCTGAGACTCATGTCAATGTAGTGGTCAATACAGACCAGGAAAGTGTCTACCACTTTGCTCTCATGCCTCTGAATTCCTAAAGAATGAGATTGAAGTAGAGAAATGCAGGGACCACAAGTGTCATAGCTACAGCATGAAGTTCATCAAGACAGAAAGAGGATGGGGGAAGCTAAGAAGGACTCAACCCTGAGATGGATGCCAAAGCTTATAAACAGGGCTGGTTGGGTCTCTCAGACCTGAGATATAGGGTGAGGATAATTATTGTTGTGCTTCCATTAAATCACACTAATCTCAGTGCCAAAAGAGACTCAATGGTGAAGTGGCTGCTTTGGGTTCTCGGGCCAGTTCTGGATTCTGTCTTTAGAGCCCAAGTCTGTGCATAGAAGAGTCTTGCAGAGCTGGCAAGTCTCTTTGGCTTGAAGTTGGCTGAGCATTTCATGGCAGGAGTCCATCCTACAGTCATAAGTGCTATGAATAAATGGCTTAAGTCATATCTGAGAGAACAGCTGGGCTTGGGGAAGCCCCTCCTGTTGACCTACAGTTTTTCCTGTCCCATAACTTTGACCCATTTTTTTTTTTTTGGCTGTTGAAGGATCCTGTCCTAGGGCCCCAACTGTCCATGTCATGACAGGAAGAAAACAAAAGTGTATCACAGTTTCTTCCCAGGCATGGAGCATATGCTCTGTAGTAGGAAATCTAAAAACATAAGATGAGAAGAAATTGATTTGGCTGGGTGTGGTAGTGCATGCTTGCAATCTCAGAACTTGAGAGGCTGAGGCACACAGATTGTTGTGGGTTTGAAACCAGCCTGAGCTAAAGAATAAGCTCAAGGCCAGCCTAAACTGTGTAGCAAGATCCTGTCAAAGGAAAGAAGAAAGAAAGAAAGAAAGAAAGAAAGAAAGAAAGAAAGAAAGAAAGAAAGAAAGAAAGAAAGAAGACAGACAGACAGACAGACAGACAGACAGACAGACAGAAAGAAAGAAAGAAAGAAAGAAAGAAAGAAAGAAAGAAAGAAAGAAAGAAAGAAAGAAAGAAAGAAAGAAAGAAAGCAAGCAAGCAAGCTGATCTGTGCTGTAATGAATCCTGGAACAAAAAACAAAATCAGCATTGAGCCATTAATCTTGACTTAGTTGCTTGCTTTTTCGTTTCTTTGAATTCTGCTCCAAGTCCTGGTGAAAAGTTGAACTGAGGTCCATAAAACCCACGTCCAAAAGGATCCTTGAATTCCCTTTTGGTCAGTAGTGAAATGAGCTTATGTGGTCATAGACTTGCTGGGTTGGCACCTCCATCATGATGCATGTGTGTGTGGTTGTTTACCTGCTGTCTTAGTTACTTTTCTCATTGCTAAAACAACTATCCAATACCCAAAGTTAAAGGAGTGAAGGTTTATTTCAGATCACAGTTTGTAGAAGTTTCAGTCCATAGTCAGATGGTTCCAAGCAAGTTAACATGGCAGAGGAGCATAACAGATGAGAAACAATTCATGGCATGGCAGGGCAGGCAGAAGGCAACAAACAGCAGCAGCAATCCTGTATGGAATATAACATACCCACCATCGGGCTTCCATTATCTACACCCTTATTTCTAGTATCACACCTTTAATCCACATTCATTCATGTTGTGGAAGACCACCTGGATGATTCTCTTTGAAAGAATAATTATCTCCATTTTGGCTTAAGCAGTGCACAGGGCTAGATGAGGTGCTAATGTATAGTCTTTTAAGCAAGGTAGCAGGTCAGTGTTGCCCCACTCATAGCTCCCAATAAGTATTTCAGGCCTCCTACCTAGCTCATGGCACACACGCACATCCTCTGTTCTCACAGTCACTCCTCCCAGAGGCACTCTCCTCTTCAAGAATTAATACAACCTGTGCTCAGCCTTGGGTCAAGGCCTTTGTTCTGGTCAGCCATCATAAGAGGAGTTGGACTTAGGACCTTCTTGGCTTCCCACAAATACAAATATGCTGCAGTGTCTTCATTCTCACCATATTTTGTACAGGAGTAGTAAACTGGAATTGACTTACTAGAATTCCAGTAAGTTTTCCATGAGATTACAAATGTGGATTTTTCTGGACCTCTTTGAGGGTTAGAAGGGCCATCATTACACAGCCTAATCCAGCTGTCTTTGAAACTCCCCACTTATGAATGTGGGAGGCATTGAGATGACATCTAAATGCAATCGTATGTTTTAGAATCCCAGCTTAAGTGATTTTGGTTATTATCTAAAGAACAAAACCAGTTACCAAGGTGTTAGTTGACTATTTTTAAGTACCAATCAGCTACAATGACATTTTTCAACCTCAGTGTTTGCAGGTTGGGAATCCAGGCACCCCTAGCCAAGGTGTCTCCATAAGATACAATCAGCTGTCAGCTGGATCTGTGGCTCTTGAGATTGCATAGGGCAGGACCACTTCCCACATGGTGGGTGATAGGTTGTAGATTTTCATGGGCTTCTAAAGTGAGAACTCATAGTTTCTGGTGGCTTTTAAATGAAACATGTCCTATATCTTGCCATGGGGGCTTCTCCCTAGAGCAGCTCAGTTCCCTCAGAGCGACAAGTGAGGCAGAACTTCCTGTTCTTGATCTCAGATGCATCTGAGGCCATCTTGCTTTGTCACTGAGGGATAATGACATGCTGAGAAAGCATGGAACAGAGGCAGCACCAGCTGTCCTGCTGGGACTGGCTCCTATCCCTTTTCTCTAAGCTTCTCCTTCAGCTTAAATGGATAATGAAAGAGTTTCAGGTCACCCAGGGTTTCTGAATGCCCTGAGCTGAGGCATGAACACCTCAGTCATTCATTCTAACATACTTCCCACACCTCTGCTCAACACCTACCAGGGGGCTGAATGCCTTCAGAGCAACTTAGGTGGATAAGCCACAATGTGATTACATTGTGGACAGGTGGGGTGGTCGGAGCATTCTTGGGGTAAGGGTGAGCAAGGATGTGGTTTTAGACCCTAATATTTCAGGAAAACCCTTTGTTTTTCAGTGCCTCATTTTCCTGGTGGCAGAGATGTTACAGGTGGATTGTGTCCCCCAGATTACTACATGGTGGGATCCGAAGTCCCAGAATATGACATAGAGATGAGGTCCCAGTGGGACTGCTGTGCTAGAGTGAGACTTTAGGGTAGAGGAGTGTCTCCTTGTAAGGTTAATGTGGACACAGAGACACAGGAGCAGGAGACATGGAGACACGGGGAAGAGACCCTATGAGCATGGAGATGTCCATCTGCAAGCTCAAGAGAGATGCCTAAAGCAGACCACACCTTAGAGACTTCAGAAGGGCTGGCTCTGTGGATGCCCTGACTTCTGGACATCTGGACTGCAGAACACTGAGAAAATGGATATCCCTCCTTCCACCTCCCCACCCCCCAGTTTCTGATGCTTTCTCAGAGCATCCCTAGCTCACCAACAGGTGTGCACATCACCAGGGGTGATCAGATGGATCTGTTTCCATCAGTCAGTGAGTTAAGGACCAAGGCAGAGACAAAGAAAGACTCTTGAGAAAAGGAATTTCACTGTGAACACAGACAGTAAAGACCCTGTAGAGTCTCCTATACTGAGACCTGAAGGACAACAGGTATTAACTTGAAAGAGTTGTGCATTCACTCCATACAACTCCTGAATATTCTAAATAAAACCTTGCTCAGAAAAAATCCCAGTCTAATCCTAGGTATAGTGACCATTTAAGTATTTTGAAGAAAGGGATGGAAATTCTATTTCTTGAGCCATTTCAGGTGGAATAAGAATAAAACACTCAGAAATCTAATCCAGGAAGAGCGATACCAACAGGCAGCTGTCCAATGGATTTCTTCTGGATCATTTCCATTTTTATATCTTGAAAATCCTTGTTCGTTTCCCTCACTGTGGAAGGGGCGGTTATGCTTGCTGTCTATAGACCTGAGCTTTATAAAACTGATCATGCAGGCCTGAGAAGTTAGCCCTTAAAATAAAATGTGGTGACATTTAAAGCAAAATCAAATCTGTTTGAGTACTTTCACTTTCTGAAGGAAAAATAATCCTGTCACAAAGGTGGACCTGAGTTGAGTTTGTTGTTGGTGACCTGACAGGCTGCTCCGCTCTTTCCATGTAGCATCCCTCAGCAGTGCAGGTGTGGGAAGAATACAGAATAGAAAACTCTGAGGAGTTTTCAGAACCTATCTTGGCTATCTGATTGAAGATCACAATGTTGATAGTTGATTTCATTGGCATCTATGTTCAGCCATCGTAAAACTCAACACCCCAAATCTTGGAAGCACAGATTTCATATGGACTGACTTCCAAAATCTAGCAGTTTTAGCCAGTCAAAAGGCTGGTTCTTGTTCAGGTTTCCTGTACCATACCTCAGGATGAATGAAGTTTAGAGAGGGATAGCCACTTTGCCATGTGGCCTGTGCCCGTGAGGTCTGACGGATGGTGAAGCTGTACTGTCTACACTTAAGTGATGCAAGGACTACCTCTGAGGTCATGCTGGGCAAGGGCAGCCAAGTGGAAATACAACAAGCACCCCCTTCTGGATGGAGGGGACCTGAGCCTGAGCTATGAGCCAGATGGGAAGCTCATGTCTTCTTGCTCCCCTCTGCTGGCATTGTCTGCTCTGCCTCACCTGCCCAAGTACTCCCTCGTCCCACAACAGCACCATTCTTTTCCCTCCAAAGCCCCCTCATGGTGGTTTGGACTGGTCTTGCAGTCTTGGGAACATCCTTATATTGAACTTGTTTGTATGTGGTCTCTCAAGCCTATCAGTGTATGAATTATGTCTTATGTCCAAGAAAGAGTAGGCAACACTGGGAAACATTCCTGTTGCAATGGATCCTGGCCAGCCCTCTCCTCTGCCCCCAGTGTCTATGTCACCTGTGATGATAAGAACTATGAATGGGTCACCATTCTGGCAGGGGGAACTCAGGTCCACAGGGCACAAGCTGGAGGATGGCAAGGGTGGCCGAGAGGCCACAGGCTCCTGTGTACTGCAGAGTGCAAAGGTAGTGCCAGGCTCCTGATGCTGAAGATCAGCCCTTGAGCAGTGTCAGGGCACCCTGGGTGACAGAGAAGAACAGCATCAAGTCAGATGAAAAGATTTTCATAAGAAGGGACTGTGACACCTGCTGATGGTCCACTTCATAGTATGCGTTTTTCAACGTCACAACTGATGTGTTTGTTTAGTTTTTCTTCCTATCTGTTCTCTAAGTCTTCACACACACGCACACACACACACACACACACACACACACACACACACACACAAACCTTCATGTATATATACAGAGCTGGGATTAAGCACCTGCTCTAGACATACTATTTCACAGGATGACATCAACCCAGTCATCAGGATAAACAATATTTAATTATCATATCTTAAAAACACATCCTACCTCAGGATGAAAGGAGTTTACAGCAGGATGGCCACTCTGCCATGTGGGCCTGTGTTGGTGAGGTTCACCTGATGGTGACACTGAGCCATCTACACATAAATGTTGCTAGGCCCACCTCTGAGGTCATATTGGGCAAGGGTACTGTGTGTGTGTGTGGAGGGCGTGTTAGCAAGGATTATCGTGTGCTGGGTGATAGCTCAGAGCAACAGATTCACAGATGACTATATTGACTTCATCTCCCTGAGCCTTCTGCAGGACACAAAGCCAATCTAGGCTTTAGTTGTCCATCCTGGTCAGGTGGCAAGGTAAGGATTTCTCTATTGTTTTCCTGGCACAGGCAGTAGCCTTCTGCACAGCATTCCAGAGACAGGTTGTGCTCAGCCTCACTATTCCCTGAGGCTGGGCCATTTCCACATGGACTGTTCCATCTGGTGCCATTACAGGCTGGACTGGGTGTGAGGCCCAGGAAAAGATCAGGAAGGAGAAGGTTGAGGAGGTATCAGGAATGCTTCATCGGGGGTTTTTCAGGGTTAGGACCAGAGTGAGAGCTTTGGTTACTTTGTTAGAGACCATAGGAGCTGCAGATATAGCTATATATAGGACCTCCTGAGTGATATTAGCCAAAGGACACAGAATCTTTATAAGTTAGGAGAAAAACCTCTCCAACGTCTTAAGAATATAACGTATGGGTAATCAGGCAATCCTCTGTCTGGTTTCTGTAACACTGTCCACCCTAATTGTTGCAGTGTTCAAACCAAGACCCAGACCTGTGGCACTGACATAGACTAACCAATCGGATAGGGCTTCCCCCAGGGGGAGGGACCACCACCTCACCCCCATAAACAGAGAACCTCTGGCCTTCCTCCATGGTCACCCAGCTGTGGATCCCATTCTTCCTCTCTTCCTTCTGCAAATAAACTTTACTCTTGGTTGGCCACCTCTTTTTGTTCCTCTTCCTCTTTCTATACTGGAGAAACTCAATTTCTCCTTTCAAACACAGGAGAACTCAAATGTGGGATGGTGGCACCAAACCCATCTTGGAACACAACATTACTTGGGGGACTTGGTCCAGGAATAGAAGAAGTGTACAAAGAGCCCCTTGATGCCTGCTGTACACCCAACTAACAGAGGAGTAAGCTCGTGGACTTTGGCTTCCTTGACCTCTCCTTTGAACCAGATAGACCTTCTGCCTCTTTCCTGTTTCCCTGACTTAATTTCTTCACCATGTGTGCATTTTGTGCCTGTATCTGAGTCACACTGGAATTTATCCTGGAGGTTATCCCTTACCATGGTTATTTAAAATCACTAAGTTTGGAGGCATAAAACAGAGGAGTGAAGCAGTAACTGCTGAATTAATTATTTACAACCTATTGTTTTGTATTTCTTTGCTGTCCATGTCACTACTTTTAAAATGTCATTTCTTTATGGCATAGATGATAAGGTTGTGTGTGTGTGTGTGTGTGTGTGTGTGTGTGTGCATGTGTGTGTGTTACTGGAGATGAGCCCAGAGCTTTTGCACTGAGCAGCGGACTGGACTCAAATGTGCACCCCTCTTACCTCAGCTTCCCAAGTGCTAAGGTTGCAGGTGTGCACCGCCTTGTTGGGTTATGGTAAGTATTTATAAAGGGGAACATTGGAAGTGCAGCCCCAGGTCATTCTGACTGAAGGAGAGCAGTGGGAAGCGGGGTTTGGGCATGGGCTTTCCCCCACAGAACTTGCTTAGGTCAGTCAGACCCTGCCAGGTACCAGCCGAGTAAGCACAGTCACATTGTCATTGCTGTATCTCTAAGCTTCCCTTGTTTTCACAAACAAGTCCTGTTACTTCCAAAGATGGTACCTACCATCTAGGACTCCAGAGCAGGGCATCCTGACTGCCCACCTGACAACTACGTCCTCACTTCTAGGCACCCACATGGTCTCCAGCTCTGGAGCAGGGATCCCAGCAGTGTGCCCCATCCGGGTCCTTCCTGGCCTCATGACTGTTTAGAAGCAGGCATGTGGCTGTCTGCCCAGGAGTCCCATGATGGGAGACACTGTGAATGAGAAATATAGAAACATATGAACACTCATTGCTCCAGGCAGCTGTCTTCTTCCCAAGAGGCAGAACACCTGGGGCAGCTCTGACAGGAACAGGCAGAGGAGTGCCAAAGCTGAGAACCAGGAGCCTGGCTTGGAGTCCAGTGCACTGTGTATAATCCAAGCCACGGCCTGGGCTCTGAGACATGGAGAGGACCCACCTTTGGCTCAGCATCAAAAGACTCAGGTTCTGGCTGTAAGAACTGGATGGGCCAGTCCATTTTCATTTGAGTAAGGAAAGTGTCCTTTGTCATCTGGCCAGCCTGGAATGACTGTTTCTTAAACTCTAGAACTCACTTATCTTTGGCCTCTGGCTTAGCCATAGTGAAGCACAAGCTTTTGTCCCTTAAGTGAAATTGTATAACCTCATGTTCCCATACCACACTCTTGGCTTTGAGCAGAGCCACCAAAATACAAAACTGTCAAGCCTTTCTTCTCCTTCTGTACACCCACAAGTCCCATGGCAAAAGCCAACCCCTTGACCAAAAATCAAAGAGCTGGAACGTGTCCTTTGCCTTTTGCTCAGCTGTTTTGGATTCATCAGCTGAGTTGCTGTACACCTAATAGTAAGATTCTCCTGTTTCTCATTTGGTCTCTCCTATCTCTTAAATCATGTAAGAATAATTCTGTCCCAAATATATTTTTATTCCAGCCAAGTTGTTGCTATTACAGCTTTCAATTTGGGCAAAGGGATATTTTCCCATGACAGATAACATTTTCTGGGTACAACCTTTCTCCATAATATTATAAGACAATAGCCGCTGAAGTCTGGCTTCTGCTAACAACGCCCTGTAAATATCAGCGAGGCTGGCACAGGGCGGGTGCCCCAGAGTCAGGCACTGTGTGGCCAGTGAAGGCTTAGCAGATGAGCCTGGAGGTGCCATGCATTCTATGGACACAGTGGTGCCAGCACGCAGGCACCTGGCTGGACACACATGCACACATATGTGCGATCACACACATGTGTACACATACCACAGACCCTACACACATACACACACATGTGCACACACACAACAGGTACTTGGCTGCACACACACAAGCACATGTGCGCACACACACACACACACACACACACACACAAAGAGCTTTTGAGAAAATGGAACTAACAAAGCACCTGGCCAGTAAGGGTCGGCAGCACATGCACTGCCAGGCGTGAGTCTGACTTCTCTCCCTTAGAAGCAGTGGCCTTTTTAAGGTAAGGGGTAGCACGAGGATCTCATCACAGTGAGGATCATATTTCTGCTTGAGTTCTGAGTGGGAGAACAGTGGGCAAACAATAAAATTGTTTGGGAAACAATCTTATGGAAAACGGCCAAGTTCCATGCTTTATTAGTGAAGTCGCAGAAGAATCACCTGTGATTTTAGGGTGCCATGCCTTATTTGCTCGTGAGACTCGCCGTCCTATTCCTGTCTGTCATGGCATCCTGGCAGGATGCCCTCCACTGTACCCAGGAAAACCTCCATCTCTGGTTGATGTCAGCTTGGATTCTGAGCTTGCGTCTGGCCTGCCCACAACCGTTCAGTCCCTAAGATGAAATCTAAATCCCAGCCAAGGTTAAATGTAGAATCCAGTCTGTTGGTGCATTTCATTTACAGATAATTTGTCCATAAGAGCTATTTAACGTTTCTGCAGTCTATTTTCTCCATAAACGAAATCAATAGAGACAATAGATTAAAAAAAATTATCACAAATCTCCATACAGCTCTGTGGTCTCTGCAGCTGGGAAGCCACCTTGTGGGGCCATGTGGGTAGGTTTCTCACCCAGTCCCTGGAGACAGTCTAGACAGGCTGCCGCAGCGAGAGGGCTGCCTGTGGCTCCTCCGCTGGCTCTGCACGGTGACGCTGGATCTCAGCCCTGGCCTGGGCAGAGAAAGACTGGCGAGACCTCGAGTCTGGGCTCTGCTGATGCTCACTCGTGTTCACTGGGACCAGGAGGCTGCAGGACCAGGCACAGGGGCCCAGGAAGGCTGAAGTAGGCTCCTTCCCCAGGTGGTCACTCCTTGTGTTTGTCCTTGTTTTCTGACTCCCCCTCAACAAAGCCTCACAGCCCCTCATGGGATGACAGCACCCAGCAGGGCCTTCATGGAACAGGAAGGGGCTGTCCTGAAGCCAGACACAGGGACAGCTCCCTGCCCACCGTAGGCAGCACAGGGGAGACTGTGACTGAACTCACAGACCCCTGTACCCCATTTTCTCATTTCTTTCCTTTCCTGTTGTTTATTCATTGCTGTATTTGGGAACAAATCCAGGACCTTCACTCTGAGCTATGTCCCCTGCCCTTTTTCAGTTTTTTAAGTTTGAGCTAGGGTCAAGCACTTCTTGATAGGGTCCTTAGAAGAACCAACACAGACCTAGATACTAAGAGAAAAAGATGCCCTCTCAGACCCCATGTCCTCCTCATGAACACTGGAGGAAAGAAGCCCATTCAAATTTCCAGTCAAGCTTTCCCAGGGCTGGGACTCTCCATGGCCCCAGTCTAAGGAATGTAAACACTGGGCTACAACTCAGATTCCTTTCTGGGCAAATAACTTCTTCCATAAAACAAAGAGGAAGGAAACTAACTGGAGGGGCCAGGGGTTGTGCTGGGCTGTAGAGAACAGTTGGTGTTTGTGGCTGTCCTGGGTATTTGGGCAATGCATCACTTAAGTCCTATCTCATTTCAGAGGTGATGAGAATGTTTAAAGGCTTTCTTCCCTGGAGAGGAAGACCAACAGCCAGCCTGTCTTAGAAGAGAAAACCCCAGGCTCCCACAGCCTGGCCTCTTGAGGACAAAGGGTGGAATTGAGCTGGTGTTAGCCTCCCCCAGGGGGTTGGAGCCAGGCCCCAGACTTGCTTACCCAGCCTCAGGCCAGGCAGCCCCCACCCCCTGATGGCTGCCTGCTCCCCCAAGCAACTCTCCTCACAGAAGCTTCAGGAAGTGAATATGGGGAGAATGGGAGAGGGAGTCTGAAGAGAGTTTTGCATGGTTAGTAGGATCTCAGTGAAGGACACATGGGAAGAAGGAAAAAAAGAAGGGATGAGGGGGTGAGCAGGACAAGGGAGGACTCCAGCCTTCATGGGGGTCTGTCTGGGGATGCAGCTGATGTGTGATCTCATTTCTTCTACCTGGTAGTGAGACTCCTGTGCCTAAGCGCTGTCCAACCACCACAGCACGGAGAGATGGAGACTGCCCAAGGCCGTATGGCCTGTGTGCACTGCCAAGGCTTACTGTGGTGAGAACCAAGGAGCTATGGGGGTAGCGGCAGCGGAGGTGGGGGCTGCGTGCACAGGCTGAGCCATGCGAGCAAAGAGGAAGAGGAAGGTAGTCAAAGAAAACAAAAATGAATTTTATTAGAAGAGCTTAAAATAAGCCTAAGTTTCCCAAGTACTCTTTTTTTTTTTTTTTTTTTTTTTTTTTTTTGCCAAGCATCTCTCCATTTAATCTTTATAAGATTTCCATAGGAAACTTCCACAGGAAAGGAAGATGCAGAGGGGTAGCTCCAGCTGCACGCAGAGGGCTGGGTGGAGTCCAGGCTCAGGCTGGGGTGGCGGGGATACCAACCACGGTCAAGGGGGACCACACCACTGCTCAGCCCCAGGAGAGCAAGTGAATGAAGCATGGGCTCTAATGGACCAGCAGGGAAGAATACACTCCCAACACCTCACGTCAGGAGGGCAGAACCACGGGATCTTGGAGATGGTGAGAGGAAGAGAGAGCAGAGGCAGGCTCGTGGACAGCCCAGCATTTCCTGGTAGCAGCTGTGTTCCCAGCCCCTTCCCTTTTCTCCTAGGTATGGATCAAGTCTGGGCTCCCTTGAGGCAGAGCATTCATCTCCTGTGCAAGAGTGAATGTAGAATATGTGACCCTTGAAGACTCTGTGGGCCATGGGTGGGAGCGCCCATGTTTATCACTAGCTTGAACCAGTGCAGGTACAAGTACTTCATGAGTTTCCAAGGTTGGATCACAAAAGCAATGCAGCTGCCATCTTGTTTGCTCAGACTCACCTGTGCAGCCCAGAGTGTCTATGGAGAAGTCCAGCTGCCGTAGGCTGCCATGCTGTAAGGAAACCCAATCTGCCTGCATAGGCCTTGCATTCTGGCCAACAGTCCCAAGTGAGGATCAGACCCAAAGCTACCACCAGCCACAAGGCAGAAGAGACTTTCCAGATGACTCTGTAGCCCAGATGTCAGGTTACTCTCTGTCCATATCTGTGCCTGTCTAGCAGAGGAAAGGGAGGAGGGAGAAAGGAAGACAGAGATGAGCTATGCCATCTAGTCCTGCCAAAATCCCCAACACAAACCTGGCATGGAGGCACACAACTGTAACCTCAGCACTACAGGAGGATGAGGCAGAAGGATTGCAAGTTGGAATCCAGTCTGGATTCTAAAGAGAGACTTTGTCTTGAAATTAAAAATTGAAAAAGAGCGGGAACAACCACCACCACTGCAGTCCCATTTGGATGGAAAAGGTCTTTCCACCCCTTCTGCTCCAGGGCAGAAGCTTTCTGACCCTTCTGGAGCCCTTGGCAGCTCTCCACCACCCCAAGCAGCCAGGGGTCCTGGGTATGAAACTGCTCAGTTATCTATGACTGCAGTTTCGTCCTGTGGGTTGATTCCACGGTGTTTGAAATATTTCAAAGACCTAGGTGGTCGCTTGTCTTCTAAATAAGTGCCTTGTAGTGGGCCTATCCTTCTTTTAGAAGCAGTTTATTGTGGTTCCCAGAGAGGTAGCAATCCTCACCGCCACTACAGAGATTAAAGTCTGGAATCTGGCTGAGGTTTTGTTTTATCTAAATTGCCTGTGAAGCTTACTGCTAACAGCAAGAAGAGCTAGCAGAGCTGGATGTACATTGTTGGATGTTAATAGTTCCTTGTTGGTGCCTGTATGTAAACCTCTGAGCCCTGAGTCCCTGTCTGCAGAATGCAGAGCAGAATTCTTACTCAGGTCTGTGAGGACACACTGAAAGAACAAGGGCTACCAGGTATGACAGAAGTTAGACTGAGTAGAAAATAGGCTTAAGTCTTTCTTTGCTCACGCTCATCGTTTGGAGTCAACAGGTGGAGACACACTATGTAGAACGATGCCAGTGAGTTCATGGACTTGTACTTGCCTTGGAAATGCTCCACCAGCAACCGCATTATTGGCGTCCATCCAGATGAACATGGTCAAGGTCGACAAGGTCACAGGCTGGTTTAACAGCCAGTTTAAAACCTATGCTGTCTGTGGGGCTATTCGAAGGATGGGTGAATCAGATGACTCCATTCTAAGATTGGCTAAGGCTGATGGCATTGTCTCAAAGGACTTTTGAGTGGAGAGAGTTGTGGATGTGAAATGTCTGTTGCAAAGAGTCAGAATGTCAAAAAAAAAAAAAAAAAAGAAAGAAAGAAAGAAAAGAAAAGAATATAGGCTCAAAGACCATGGCATTATTTTTACTGTATTTCTTACAATTTGTGGTCATTCTACAACAACACTCATTGGTCTACCTTCCTACTATGCTGCCAATCCAGCTATTTCTTACTATCACTGATACAGGGAAGTAAAACTCCCAACCTGATCTTGATGAGTTCGTGTTCTCTAAAACCTAAGAATGAATTTTAGGAACAAAGGGAGGTTGAGGAATAACTTTATTGAATAGAAAAGCTTCTGTTGGAGAGGGACAGAAGGGGGTCCCAAGTGGGTTGCGCAGGAAGCTGCCTCTTTCAGGATATCTTTATAGGGCAAAACATGTGGGACTAAGGTAGTTAAGGGGGTCTCACTTAGGTGGATGTGGGGTGGGACAAAACTATAATCAACCAATGGGATTACAAGCACCATTGTTCAAGTAAAGTTGATTAGGCCCATTCCCCTTGGGGGTTGGGCTAGTGATGCACTTGGGTCTTTTCGGGTGATCACTACCTATTTAGAATATCAATCCCTGGTGTTACTCTTTTAGCATGTGTTTGGGCTTTAGGTCTGGTTCACAACAGGAGCCTCTGTCATTCCCAGAGTTGCTGGCATCTTGTTTCCTGTATTATTTTTCTTTCGAAGGCCTGACCCTACCTGACTGCCTAAACAATATTTCTATCTAACTCTGTTGCCTGCAACATCACCGCCACCGTCACCCCTGCAACCACCTGGCACTCTCTTCTCTGGTCCCCTGTCTTCACATGGGTGCTCTTTACACGGCAGCCAGAACAGTCCTATCAAATCTTTGACCATCTCTTCCAGACACCCAGCGCTTCAGCTGCTTCACTTCTTGCTCACAGGAAGTTCCCACAGCAGCCTTCCCCTTGTCTTGCTCATCCCTCCTTTCCCTTCCCCCTCAAACAGCACACAGCGGTCTCAGAGCCCTGCGCTTTCTATTTCTCTCCTGGTGCAGGGTGCAGGCACGGGCTTCATCCAAGGTTGCAATGCCATCTCTCTGAGTTCTGCCCTGGCATCCCATTTTCCAAATCATTTTTAACCGCTTCACTTCTGTTTTGTTTTTTGTGCTGTTGATTGCTTTCTTTTTAGTTCGCATTTATTGTCTGTATTTCCCAGCTAGAACCGAAGCTCCATGAGGGCAGAGGTGATCACTCTTTTTCCTTGTAGCGTAGCCTGTGTCTGTGGTAGGGCCTGGCCCATTACAAAACGTTAGGGAGAAGGCTGGGCTGGACTCCAGCAGCACTTGGCTCTCCACTTCCACACCCTCTTCATGAATAGGACCACTGTCTAATTCCTGCCTTTGCCACAGTTTTGTGTCAGAGTAGAACCCCCAGCTTCCTTGTTCTCCTGGGAATCTAGAAAGATCAGTAGCTTGTACACAACATTAATGAAAGTGGAAGAATGCAGGAATCCTAAGAGTGAGCTCTTCTGCTGGCTGTTCAGAGGCCCCAGGAGGCCTCCTTCTCAGTCATCCCTGGTAGAGGGCAGTTACCACGGGATGTGTTTTATGATGCACATTCAGTAGAACCCATGCTGGGTTTGATTTGCACCTACATTCATGACCCCTACTAAGAGGCTCTTGTGTGGTCAGGAAAGAGCAGGAGCTGCTACTGTGCCAACCACAGATCAGGAGGGGAGACACTGGCTTTATGGCATCCTGCACAGCTTTCAGCAAGCTGTTTGTGGTGCTCAGAAGTTCAGTAGAAAATGGGCTTCGTCTTAGATGATTTTAGGCAGCTGTGGGTCACTGTAAACGTTTTGAGCCCATTCAAGGCAGGTGAGGCTTAGCTACGAAGTTGGGCTTCATAGAACTTGCAAGTACAAGTTCTACCCCCAACCTAGCAGAATAAATTGTCTCCCTGTCACTCCCTCAGGGTCCCTGCTTCTATTTGACAGCCCTTCCATGCCAAGCAATAAAGGACTTCTTTAACTCTCTCCCACTTCTGCTTTCAGCCAGAGGAAGGAATCTTACGCTTGGTTCTGAGAGACGAAGTCACTTCTGCCCCCTGAATTCTCCTCCAGGCACAACACCAGCCCAGCATGACCCTGGACTCACTAGCTGACTTGGAGTAGCCTGAAAGAGAAAGAGGCTCAGGCAAGGCTCAGAGAAGGTGCAGGCCCGGGTCTCCTAGTGACTTAGCCAATGATGGTGATGCATGCTGGACTCCACAGGGAATGGTGGGGCACGCCAGTGCCTTTCCATGGGATTCCTTCAATTCATTATTGAAAGGAAGGCCACACTGTTCAGATATTATTTCCTGTTTAACCACCCATATTAAGACATCTGCCTGCATTTTGAGTTGTTTTTTGGAGTTGAGCATTATAAAAAACGTAAGGTTCCCTTTATTTACATTTCCCTGAAAAACAAAAAGAAGCTTTTTGTATCGTTCATAATATCTTAAATTTTAAAATGACCTGTTCCAAGGTTCTAAATATTGTTTGACTGACTGAGGAGGTAGCTTGCCTCTTCCAGGAATACGTCTTAAAAACCTAATTACATATATCACAAACTGCACCAGAAATGCCTTAGGAAAACCTGAAGTTATCACTTTTATAAAACCAGGTTTTATAAAACCAGGTTTTTTAAAACCAGGTTTTATAAAAGTCCAACGATGGGATGATTTGGTCACACAGGTTTTAAAAATATTAGAAGAATGTTCAAAGCACAAGACCAGGGCTCAGGGTGGGGGGAAGCTTGCCAATCTGAGCATCTGCCTGGCAAACACAAGGATCCTGGGTCAGTCCCTGGTACTGCATGCCGTGCTGGCCCAGAACCCGAGGCATGCTGTGCCAGCTACCAAAATGAAGCATGGTGGTGCACACCTGTGGTCTCTGCACTAGGGAGGCTGAGACAGGAGGAACACTAGGAGTCAGAACTGCATAGTGAGACCCTGTACCAAATAAATAAATTATTTATTATTTATTTTTTAATTTATTTATTAAAAATACAGGTCCAATCTTTAAAGGCAGTCTACCATTAAGCAAAGGAATTTGATAGCCTGATCCAGCTATGGGAGCCTGGGCTGCCAGTGCACAGCTGGTGCCAAGTCGCTGCACTGTAGGCCCTGCAGGGCTGAGTACTGGGGACTTCTCCCTGAGGCACAAGCTACAGAGTTGCTGGGTTCCTTCTGGTCAGGGATCCCAGCAAGAGGGAGACCCCAGTTTCCTCAATGGCCTCCAGCCTGGCTCCTCATTGTCATCCAGGGAGCTGTCTCTGCGACCCAGAGCTGGGCCAGCTTCCATCTTTCCTGGTCTGCCACCTCCCTCCCCTTCTGTCATGAGCTCTCCTGAGGTGTGACAATGCTCTCTGGGCAGATCACAGATCCCATCTCCGGACAGGACTTCAGCTGCCTCCTCTGATCCCTGTGCCTCCCAGGATGCTGATGTGTAGTTTTTCAAAGCAACGCCACAGGTCTGCTCCACAGTCGCAGGCCCAGAGCCACAGCTGCCAAGCATCTCAGTTCAGGGAGAGCAACAGCCTTAAGTCCAGAGCCTGGCCCCTGAGCAGCCTTCGCTTTGTGCATAAAAATGACCAAGCAAATCATAGCAATCGCTGATACTAAGTCATTGTATTTAGAAGCCTGGCAGGTTCCTGTGCTGTTCCTTAATAAGACCAAGTGCTTTTAGACTTCAGGGCTGTGGGGGGCCAGCAGGGTGGCTCTCCTCGAAAGAAGAGCATCCACCTGCATTCTGGTTAACCCTAGTGCCATTTCCAGGTATTGATACTCACAGCGCTGACTAGGATCTTTCCTTCCCCCTCAGTTGGCTTTAAGCAATGCAAATGTGCCTCCCAGGGTTCTGATGTGTAGTTTTCAAAGCAAGGCCACAGGTCAGCGATGCCCCGCCTCTAGCTACCAACTAGTATGGGAGGTAGACTGAGTGAGGCCTTGCTGCTGGCTGCCTTCCCAGCAGTGACATGTGACCTGAGGCCTGTGTGCCTCAGCGGTCACCAGGGAGGCAGCTGAGTCATGGATTACCCACGGGGTCTCTGCTGCTTTGGGGAAGATCCCTGCAGCTGGAGAACTGCAGCCACGCTTTGCAGCCATGGTTTGCAGCCTTGGGGGCCATCTGGCTGGGCACTGAGTGCTGTGCGGACCTGGGACTGCACAGCCCCACCCAGCTCTCTGCACTGAGGAAAATGCACTGTTCTTGGAACTGCCCCAAACCTGTGGTTCTTGAGCAATTGAAATGTGGCCAGTGTTCGTGAAGAGAGGATTTAAAGTTTAATTTTAATGTGAGCAGCCAAGTGTGGCTGCCATGGTATAGTGCAGCACAGGACAAAGCACACAGGCGAGGCCCTAGGAGAAGAAAGCCCTGGGGCAGCAGAGAAGGCACAGGAAGTGAGGACACAGGGGTGGGGGTGGTCGCTTTCATGTATGTGAGTGCCCTTTTCCAGACAGCGATAGTTTGTGAGCAAAGTGATGATCCCAGGGACTGGGGAGCTAGCTCTGAGGCATAAGCACCTACCTGGCAAGCACAAGGACTCAAAGTCAATCTCCAGCCCCACATGCTGTGCTGGCCCTGGAACAAGGTATAGTGGTACATACCTATAAAACTAGAGCTCGGGTGGCTGAGACAGGAGGGTCCCTCTGAGTCTGAGATCAGCTTATTCACAAAAGTGAACACAAGGCTAGCCTGAACTGCATAGTAAGACCCTGTTTCAAAAAAAAAAAGTGGTTGTCCCAGGCCATTCTTCTCTCTATAAAGCCTCTGAACTAGCTGGAGAGAGGAGATGGAGGCTCTGATCCTAGGAGACAGAGACCGGGAATGAAGACATTAAGATGCAGTACTAGAGAGCAGGGAGATGGCTCAGTAGAATAAGTGTTTGCCTGGCAAGCACAAGAGCCTGAATTCAATCCCCGGTTCCCTCCCCCCTCCACCCCCCAAAAAAGATGCAGTACTGCAAAATCCCAGGTATCCATGCTAGGCACCTGGTTCACCTCTGCCTGAGTTAGGAGTCCTTAAGAAGTCTAGAAAAAGCCGGGCGTGGTGGCGCATGCCTGTAATCCCAGCACTAGGGAGGCTGAGGCAGGAGGATTGTTGTGAGTTCGAGACCAGCCTGAGCTACAAAGTGAGCTCAAGGCCAGCCTGAACTGCATAGTGAGACCCTGTCTCAAAAAGACAAAAAAAAAAAGAAGAAGTCTAGAAATAAAATTCAGAACCATGTATGTTGGATTCCAAAGCAAGTATCAAACACTGCACCCCTGTTTCCAGGCATCTGGGGGAGGGAAGAAAAGTTGCCCTCTATCACAGTGGAGTGAGACAGAAGAGAGTCAGCAGAGTAGGGCAACCCCGGCCTGGGTCCATAGGTGTGACGGAGCTGCTCTCTCCTCGCCAGGCTTTCTATAGGGACCCTCTCTGTTGTCAGCCTGGCTCCTGCCACCTCCACTGCCTTTCTGCAAGCCCAGGTCAGGCCACGCAGAGCCTGGGTCTCACATTTGTGAGTTTGTGGGATTCTTGCCCTTTAAGGAATTCTCTGGAAAGGCAGGCATATTTCCCTTTTAGGTGTCTTCAGTTTGTAAGCAATTACCTGATTTAGTGACAGAAGAGGATTTTTTTCTTTTACCACTGTTGCTTGAATGGTTTTCAAATGTTAAAAGCATGGATTTGAACCAGACATGGTGACATTTGGCTGTAATCCCAGCATTGTGGGAGGATGAAGCAGAGGATCACAAGTTTGAGTCTAGTCTGGACAATTTAGCAGTGAGTTAGTGATACCCTGTCTCAAAACAAAAAGGGGCTAGGGGTGTGGGTCATTGTGAAGGTGCTTGGTTCAATCCCAAGCACACACACAGACACACAGGCACAAGACAGACAGACAGACACACACACACACACACACACACACACACACACACACACACACACACACACACATTCCGAGAACCTGGTTGTCTGGATTTGAAGTCTGCAAGACTTGGAGCTGTTCACCAACAACACTGCCCTATTCTGGTTCTGAGGAGCTGGTGAGCGAAGGGCCTAGATTCCCGCAGAGCATCGCAGTCTAGGGGCGCACAGGCCTCTCTGCTTGCTTTTTTTTTTTCTTTTCTGACCCCTGAATCCTTGTCGGAGGGAGGGCACAGAACCTGGTGGCTAGCAAGAAGGGACTTTCGGCAGCACTTAATGTGACTCTGAAGGAGCTGACAGAGTTCAGAGATACAACTCATACAGAAAAAGCGCTGCACGAACATAGAAACTCAGAGAGGCTAGGCTAAAACAGAAGGAGGAAGGAAACCCTGACGGGAGGAGTCTGTGCCCAGGCTGGCAAGGGCGAGCCGGAATTTGCAGGAGTCGCGCGGGCTCAGTGCTGCCACCTTCAGGGCCTGAGAGGCGGCGCCGCGCTGCGTCCGCTTCAGCACCAGGGTCTGGCTTCGCAGCTGCTGCAGGCGTCGGCTCTGGGGCTGGGTCATCAAGCAACCTAAAGGGGAGAGGAGGTGAAGGAAGAGAAGAGATGGAGCTCACAGGAGAGCAGCGTGCGGACGCGCCACCACCCGGGCTCGGGGAGCAGTGGGCTGCGGGTGCCACTGTGTTTCAGGCACACACAGGAACTCCTGGGGTTGCCACCCCCACCCCAAAGCCAGCAAAGGAGACCAGTCCTAGCACCGAAGGCACATTGCCTGTCCCTGTCACAGTACACCAAGACGGGTTATTTTTACGTCTTTCCAAAGTGGAAAGCTGCACATAACCGAGCTGATGGACAATCACAGAGAGCCCTGTTTGCAAGATAAATGGGGGGCCCTGAGCCTCTGTCTTAAATGTCAAGGTTGTTCAAGCAGTAGATGTGTTGAAGTTTGGAGTGCCAGGGCTAAATCTTTATCCTTTTGTAAGCGAAACTAATTTTATTCATCAGCCAACATGAATGAATTCATGTAGTTTAAGATACAAAAGAAGGAACGTTGTGTGCATTTACTGACTCACAGCCTCTGCTAATGAGCTCACATGTAGGCTTGTCTGTGCTGTCTGCAGTCACCATGTTCAGATTGACCGCCCTGTGGGATGAACAGAACTTTTTGTTATTGGGATTTGGGGACAGGGTCTTGCTAAATTGTCCAGGCAGCCTCAAAATCAAAAATCCTCCTGCTTCAGCCTCTAGAGTGCTGGGATTACAGTCATCTGCCACCACTCCCAGCTTCCAACGGTGCTTCTTAAGATTTACTGTTGTGCACCAGTCAGGCAAGAGTCCCGTTAAAGTGCTGCCTCTGCCTCTCAGTGTGGAGTGGAGTCTGAGACCCGGCGTCTGACCACTGTGTCCAGTGAGATCAGTTCTGCCAGCCCACACAGACACTTGGAATTTCCAGGAACCGGAAGATCCTGAAGTTCCTTTGAATCATCAAAATATATTTGAATTGCTTGAAGGCTGATTATACTGCATTGTTTTCTAATACTTGGAGAATCAGTAAACTACTCCATCCAAATCAAACACAACAAAACCGATTATATTCTAACCAATTTGGATACTGGATTTACAAAAATCTTTTTTCCCCCAGGCTACACTATCATATTATCTTTAGAAAGTCCAAGGGGACTAGTTGTTTTCAACTAGAGAGTACTTTGAGCTCCATGAGAATTATTTTCCAAACTAGAATGAAAAATAATAATTTATACTGACTTTTTCAAAAAGGTCAAAATTAAACTTGCTACTTTTTGGGGTTTACCAACCTCTTTGTACTCCAGGAAAATGAGAATAGAGCAGTAGACCTGGAGGCCAACCTGGAAACCCCAAAGCAGCTTCTTATTTGTATATCTGGGGTTCGTTATGCCAACACTTACCTGGGCTGCAAGTTCTGAGAGCAAAAAGCAACACCAGACATTCGTGGGTATCGGAGTAGGGACTGTAAAGGAAAAAACAGCAGAGCAACACCGATCACAGCGCCCAAGGGACCTGCTGCTGGTGGCAGGAAGAATCAGAGTGACCTATGCATAGCTGCTATGAGTCTGGGCTCCATTCCAGTGCACCTGTTGGTGCTGCAGGAGTGAGTGCTCACCCCCTATGTCCACCCCTTACATGATCTGTAGGTTCCCAGAGAATTGATTTTTTCCCACATCATTTAAAATGTGCAGTGAAGGTGTTGGGTTCTCTCAAACTCTTCCATTTCCACAAATAAAATGTGTGCATGTGATCTTCAGTGTTAGAGCCTGCTAAGGCGTCTTGGAG
This sequence comes from Ctenomys sociabilis, assembly GCA_004027165.1. NCBI lineage: Eukaryota > Metazoa > Chordata > Mammalia > Rodentia > Ctenomyidae > Ctenomys > Ctenomys sociabilis. The sequence goes on along the minus strand of PVKA01019038.1, from coordinate 15,457 downwards.
AATACAGCATCTCAGTGAGAGTCATGGACATTAGGGAACTGAGAACACAGTGAAAGACAGGGTGGCATCTGCCATGGGAGCAAACGCCTGTGAGTGCGCAGTGGTGTTCTGCCAAGTGGCCTCACTGACCTGCAAGGCCTTGTTATTGAAAGCCAACTCTACCGGGCCAAGACCCACATAGGCCATTAAGGGCAGGCAGCTCCAGAGTGCAGAGAAGGCTGCTGGTGTCAGGGTCCTGGGGCCTGAGGGTTGGGGCCTGGACCTCCTTGTTCTCTTTTTTCCTTTACAGTCCCTACTTTGATACCCAACAATGTCTGCACTTAGCTTTGACAGCCATATAAGCCACTACTTGTTCATGGCCAACCACTGGCAGACTGCAAGTAGAGAGGAAAAGGTAGCAACTCCTCACTTCAAGTTTTAAAATTCCCAGAAAGGGCTGAGGTCCTGCACCCACTGCTAGACCATTGTGTGTGGTCAGAAGGGTAAGAGCCTCTCATTGGCCCAGCATTGACAACCTGACCTCTCTGTTTGCTAGAACTGTGTGTGTGTGTGTGTGTGTGTGTGTGTGTGTGTGTGTGTGTGTGTCTAATGATCAGAAGAGCTCAATAAAACTGCACTTTGAGTAATATTCCCCAAAGATTTTGCTTTTTGCTTATGGAAAATAATTCATGTCTGCCACAGTTTTGGCGAATGTGTCTAATGTATTTGACCTTTGGATAGTTTGAATAATGAAGGAGTTGGGTACATACTTTCTGGGTGGTTTTTCACATCTGAAATGTATAACTCTATTGCCTTATTAATTATGGTACTTTATCTTTCTTTCTTCCTTGTTTGCCTATTTTCTCATTGCTTTGTTTGAATTTTTACTGCTGAGTTTTGTCTGTTAATATTCTTTTTTTGGCAGAACCAGGGATTGAACTCAGGCCCCTGCACTTGCCAGAAAAGTGCTTATTCCACTGAGCCATCTCCCTAGCCCTTCATTTAAAAAAAATTTTTATTTATTTATTTGGTACAGGGTCTTACTACGCAGCTTGGACTCCTAGTGATCCTCCTGTCCCAGCCTCCTCAGCACTGGGATCATAGGCATGTACCACCACACCTGATCTCAGTGGCTGGCACTGTGCACCCAGGGTTCCAGGACCAGCACAGCATGTGATATCAGGGATCGAACCTGGGTCCTTGTGCTTGCCAGGCAGGTGCATAGCCTCTCAAGCTATCTCGCCAACCCCTTTATATTCATTTCATACATGATTTTGACAAGTAGACAGAAGTGATGCTATTTCATCCTCCTATAAGATGGGAAAACAGGCTCACAGAGTGAAGTATTTCCTCCAGTCATTAGAATGCCATATGGCAGAAGGAGGAAGAAGCATTTTAGGTTCAAAGTGGTATAGGGGAAATGAAACTCCCAACCTGAAAAGTACCTAGGATGAGTTCGTGTTCTCTAAAACTGAACAATGAATTTTAGGAACATAAGAGCACAATTGTTTATTGGGGGAAAGAAAGCTTCTGTCTGAGAGAGGGACAGATGAGCCCTAGTAGGTTGTCCCCAAGAAGTTGTCTCTTCCAGAGACTTTTATAGAGTACAACCATGCAGTGAGGTGGGTCTGAGGCAGAGAACATGGGAACTCACTTTGGTGGGTGTGAGGTCAGCTAATGAGATTACAAGCACCATTGCTCAGGTAAAGTTGGTTAAATCCAGGACCAAATGAGGAAGCCTGTCATGGTGCAGGGTCTTTTCTTGTTGGGGGTTGGGTTAGTGACTCTTTTGAGCTCTTTCAAGGTGATTAATTGATAACTTATTTAGAATATCAATCCCTGATGACCATCCCTAGAGAATATGTGGCTGCATTTGTTTACCCTTTTTGTCTTGAGGTCTGGCCCAAAGCAGGAGTGTCTGTCTCTTCCAAAGTTGCAAAGTCACCTTGTCTTCCATATTGTCTCCTTGAGGGCCTGGACCTGTCTGACTGCCTATAATATTTCTATCTAATTAGCTGCCTACAACACAAGGATTCCCTCTAAGTGCTACCTCCAACAGGGAAATCAATTTTATTCATCTGTAATAGACATTAATTGATGAGAAGTTACTATAAATCAAGCCAAGGTTGGAGGATGGCTTTAATGAATTAAATCTTTGATATTTAAGTACATTATTTTATTTCTGGTGAGAGATTCCAGAGTTGTTCATTCTTGGGATTATTTTCTTCATGAGGATTAATGGAATTATTTTCTTTATGATAATACTAGCTTAGGAAAGGAAGGAGTTTGACTTGGGGGAGACTGCTTAAGCATGAGATTGAGATAAAACCCAGGGGAACTGTTTATTATCTTCTAACTGACAGAGTTGGAAATGGGCAGCAAGGTCACTGCATTTGTTTTAAGATTCCTCTAAATAAATATTTATACCACACAATCAATGGAGTCTAAAAGCCAGTAGGATACCTTTTATTTTCAGCAAGACTTAAATTAATTGAATATTCTGTGCATCAACAAACATTTATTTATTTATTTATTTTTATTTTTATTTTTGGTGGAACCGGGGATTGAACTCAAGCCCTTGTGCTTGTCAGAGAAGCGCTTCTCCCCTGCCCCAACAAACTTGTATTAAGATAACTGGGGAATACCTTAAAGATTTAAGGTCTCTTTTTGAGTAAGTATAGTGTTTAACCATTAAAAATTAAAGACTAATTTGATTAAGACTTAAAAAATATATTAGCCAGGCATGGCAGCACACATTTGTAATTTCAGTGCGAGGAGAGGCTGAGGCAGGAAAGTTACAAATCCGAGTCCAGCCATAGGCAACTTGCTGACTTAGTGAGATGCTCATTAATTTCAAAAAATTAAAAAGGGCTAAGGATGAAACTCAGTGCGAAAGTCCTGAGCCCAATCCCTAGTACCTCAAAGAAAAGAAAAAGAATTATTGAAAAGTCTTAAGTACACTGCCTTTCATTGATAAAGTAATAAATTCATCCTCGAGAAAGTAAATATGAACATTGAAATAATGCTCGCTGAAGCACGGTGTATGTGCAAGATTAGGATGATTGAGATTAGGATGATTGTGGTAGCTGCATATGACAATTATTTAAAATAACGCTGTCGAAGAATAATTAGTGGCAAGAACATTTTCCTGAGTGCAGCAATAAGAATGTGGGCTCCAGAGTCATTTGTCCTGGCTTCTGAGTCTCACCAACTCACTCCCCCTGTGGGACCTTGGTGATGTGGGCTTCATTTGCCTCAGACCTGAAACAGGACCACGCTAATGTCTCCCTCCCTCCCAAGCTCTTTGAGGGATGAGTGAGGTGAGGTGTGCAAACTGCTTCTCACACGGCCAAGAGCTCTCAGGAGTTTGTAAAACAGCATGTTTTGTTGTTTGATGATTTGTATTTTCTACTTTTTTTTTTTCTGGAAAGAAAGTATTTTATTCAAACTCAATTAAAAAAACAAGTAGCTTTTTTTTTTTTTTTGTATTTTCTGCTTTTTAACTAATGATTTATATCAAAAGAAGAACATAGAAAGTTATTTTATTTTAAAACATGTAAAACTTTTATGGCAAATCAATCTTTAGTTCCACCAAAAAAAAAATTATGGTAAAATATAAATGCATGTACAATTTAGTATCTCATAGATTTATTTGAATCATAGTTTCTGTTAAAGAATTGTTTTTTGTATTTTAGGGAAGATCTACAGGGTGTTCAGGGTCTCACTAATGGATCAGACTCTGAGTGATCTGCCTGTTTACAGTCTCCCAAGAGCTGGGATTATAGGTGTGCACCACCACGCCCAGTCTCTTGCCTTCAGTGTGCAGGAGAGGGGGGGAGACTGAGGGGATAGGGAGGTGGAGGGGCCCCTTGGGATTGAACCCCTGGCCCCTGAGACTGCTTGCAGGTGCTTTAATCCCCTGAGCTGTTTGGCCAGCCCCATAAAGAATTTATAGAGAGCCCTTCCAGATCCTCACTGTGGTCCAGGAAGCTTATATGTGCAGTATCATGGAAAAGTTATTTGAATTCTAAGGAGCTAATTCCAATCCACCACTTCCAGTGCAGCCCACAGCATAAAGAAAGACACAATAATACATCCCAAATGGTGAAGAGTCATAGGGTCTTGAGTCCAGCCACTATGATGGCCTTCTGGAACAAAGGCCTTTACCCAGGAGGGCCCAGGACCAAACCCATATTTTATTCATTTGCAAAGAAGCCAGAGGCTTGAAGATGAGTGATGGGATGAGAGTGGAAGTAGGTGGGAGCTGTGAGCTGGGCGGGCAGGAGGCCTGAAGTCACCTCTGCAATATGCAGAGGGAAGGATATACAGAAAGAGTAATCTGCATCACACAGTTGATGCATTTTTCTTTTTCTTTTTCTTTTTTTTTTTTTTTTTTTTGTATTTTAGGCAATGGTCTACAGGGAGTTCAGGATGTCACTAGTAGATCAGACTCAGCGTGATCCGCCCGTTTTCAGCCTCCCAAGAGCTGGAATTACAGGTGTGAGCCACCATGCCCAGTCTCAATTGCCTGGCACAGCAGGCCTGAGGATAGAACCCTGCTCCCTGCATACTTGCAGGTGCTTTAATCCACTGAGCTATTTGACTGGCCCTGCATAGTACAACTGAGATAGCATCTAGTGTTTTGGGGTCTGGTGCTTCAGTTCTGATGTGTAATCTTTCAAGCCCCAGGGAGTCATACCCTATGTTTTGAGGCTGATCTCAGCAGTATGGAGTACTGGCTCTCCATCCTGTCTCCTCCCTGGGGCTTATACAGTGTATAAGCAGTGTGATATACAGGGTATGTTCTTTTGCTTACACAGGGAACAATGGGAGGATCTGATTTGCATTGCTTAAAGCCAATTGAAAGATAAGGAAAGTCCCAGCCAGCTCTGAGCATATCAATACATGTAAATAGGGCCAGGTTCAGCCAAAACAGAGACAACTGCTCCTCTTTCCAGGACAGTCTCCTAGGTGGTCCTCAGGATTCAGTAGTGTCAGGAACAATCACATTGCTGTGCAACCATTCTCTACAGCTCTTTTCTTCTTTCTCCGCTTCTCAATTTTCCTCTTCCTCCTTTCTACTTTTTTTTTTTTTTTTCAGGTTCTTGCTATGTAGCTCAGACTGACCTCAAATGTGTGGCAATCTTTCTGCCTCAGCCTCCTGAGTGCTGTGATTACAGACATGAAACGTTATACCCAGATCATAATTCTTTTTTTTTCTTTTTTGTCTGATCTTACAAGACGAAAATTCTACACCCATGAAAGAACTCCATCCCCAAGCCCCTGCCAAGCACTCTGACTCTGCCCTTTTAGGAACTTAATAGAAGTAGAATCATGTACAGTGTATGTCCTTTTGCTCCTTCTGAGGTAGGCTCTTGTATGCCATTCAGGCTCGCCTGAAACTTGCAGGGATCCTCCTGTCTCACCTCCCAGATGCTGTGGTAACAGGCCTGTGCCACTGTTTCTGAAATGGCAAACAGAAACCCTGAAGCAACACTCAGGATATGGAGGCAGATTTATTTTACATCAACAGGTGACTGTTTGGGGTCTTTCCCAAAATACCAAGCCCTGACATCTGGTGGTCTAGGGTTTATATGGGATAAGAAAGCAGAAAGGACCAGGGCAGAATGGATTGTCCACTGGGAATTAGCTCTTAAAATACGCATCATAGGGGCCCACTATGCATTATAGTGACAGCCATTTCAAAGAAACAAAAGTAATGTGAACTGGAAGTGGAACTGCTACCTGGGCAGCTAACAAACTGAAGTGTACTGGCTGGAGGCCATGTTCTGTTATACTGGCTCTTGTGGGTGGCTTTTTACTTTGTGCTATCCTTGAGGTATGTCTACATCCTGTTTGAATTTCATTTCTTTCAAGGCCAAATCATAACTGTTGTACACACTTACACCACGTTCCCTTTTTCTGTTCATCCTTTGCAGAGCACCTGGGCTTATCCCCCCAGAGGGTGCTATGCATAACGATGCCTGGATGCAGTTGTACAAACATCTGAAGTTCTTTTTAGAAAGCAAAATTACTTATGCCTATTTCATTTGCTATGAGTAAATTACACCAGATACTTCTACATAAAGGCTAGAGGCAATTGTGCCCCTATATCTAATCCTTGGCTTTGGAAGTACTTCAGATCTGAATAAATACACAAATATCATCTATTTGTCATGCAGTTACTCCATGTCTTCAGGATGGGCTGAGATTTTCACCAGATTTCAGGTTTAGCTATAAGCATCAAGGAAAAACTCCTTTACTAATTACTAAGGGCACAAAAAAGAAAAAAAAAAAAAAAAGAACAATAAACACATGACAAGTGCTGCTTTCTTTACACATTCAGGAAAACCGGGGTAGGTAACTTGCAAGGACAGTGCAGTCCAATCTTGCCTTTCTTGCTCTGCAGATCCTTCAGACTTTCTTCCCAAGTTTTCCTCATGGTACAAGGTGGTTGCTGGAACCTGGCTGTGTATTCCAGCCATCAGGAAAGAGGAAAGAAGGAAGGATGAATGTGTCCCTTGTTAAAGATACCTTCCATTTCTGTCCTGACAGCCAGAAATTGGTCATGGGATCACACCTGTCTGCAAGAAGGCCTGAGGCCAGTGGTCTCCACTGCTGATGCGCTTAGAGAATGGATTATAGCCCCACGATCACATCCTGGGAGTGTACATGCGACAGCAAGAGCCCAGCTGCCTCCACGAGGTCCACAGGAAGGGAGACGGTGCAGTGAGATCCATGCTCTGCTCTGCTCTGCTGCTGCTGACTCAGGACTAGATCAAGGTGGTCTTGTAGGGGTCCCAGAGAACCCTAGAGCTACAGGGATGGACAAAGCTCAATGTCCCAGGCCGCATCAGCCTTGATGCTTCCTCCTGCACCTGCACTTGGCAGAGATAGGATGGAAGCTTGGGTGCCCAGGAAGTTGGCATTAGGTGGGTGAGTTAGTCTTGACTTCCATGCAGCACAGTGCAGGACCCTCTCTTCAAGACTGTGAGCCAGGATCACCGGTGCCTGTCCAGCAGGGAGTCTCTTCCCATCATTTCCAAGATAAGGTAACTTCCTTTCACCAATGAGCTCTGACCAGCCAGTCAGTGTAGGAAATGCATTAGATGTTCCCATGTGAATCTCAGACATCCTTGTTTTAATTGCTGAACTCTGTTTTAATCATAGAACTGGAGGATGTGACCTCCAGCCTGTTCAGATTGGCTCCTGGGTGTTTAAGTAAACAAGTGCTATGTCCAGCAGCAAAGGTCCCTGGTCTTGTTGGCCTGGAGCTGGGGACTGGGTGGGCCCTGGGGTAAGTCAGGGCTCCTGAAGAAGTGAAGGGCAGGGAACAGTTATGAGAATATTAATGCAAAATAGAAAAACTTGCAGTGTTTGTCTTTTAAATTTCATACAAATGTATTCAAAAATGTCTTGGTCCTACCACTTACCAAAATGCCAAGCTTTAGAAAGGGGCCAGCTTCTCAGTCTTTTGAAAAGAAACTCAGGGTTACAAAAGATGATGGAAATTGCTTGAGGTTTTTATAGATAAATGGATGGAATTAAAGACCATAGTGAAATAAGTGAAATAAATCAGATCGACACAAGCAAATATCATATTGTCTCTTTATTGTAAGAACCTGAAAGAGTAAATAAAGGGGAGATGGCTCAGTGGAATAAGTGCTTTCCTGGCAAGCACAAGGGCCTGAGTTCAATCTCTGGTTCTGAAAAAAAAAAAGAGTAAATAAAATCTGAAAGGTACAATAGACAGAGTGAAAGAGAATCTTTTCAATTGGAAGGAAAGACTGGAATGTGGGAAAGAACAAGAGAAAGAAGTGGAAAAGATATGTTTATGTATGTATGCAGGATAGCTTAGGTAATCGTATTGCTGCTTTTGGTTGTTACAGGGTCTCACTACACAGCTCACACTCATGGTGATCCTCCTGCTTTCAGTCTCCCCAGCGTTGGGATTACAGGTGTGAACACAATGCCTGGACTCTGGCTGGCTCAATCTGCCCTCGGGGCAGGGCTGGGGATGGAATGGCAGCTAAACTTGCCTAAGTAGGCACTTAATCCACTGAGCTATCTTGCTAGCTCCTGTATTGCTGATTTCTGCTGGTCTATTGAAAGGAGCAGTTAATGCTTAAATTTTTTCTTTTTTCTTTTTTTCCAATTGTGAATGTTTATATCTAGTAATGTAAACAAATAATTTAAAGATAATATTACATAATGCAACAACCATTGTCAAATTTGTTTTTTGTTTAGTGAAATTCTGTATCCTTTCTAATCTTCTTTTCACCATTTTGTGTTTTCCTTTAAAAAAATATTATGGAAACTGATTCAGGGGAAATATCAGGTCAGTGATGTAATAGTCCAACTTTAATAAGGATCATACTGGGGGCCAGGGAGATGGCTCAGTAGGATAAGCGCTTGCCTGGCAAGCACAAGGGCCTGAGTTCAATCCCTGATTCTGAAAACAAAAAAGATTATACATTACAGTTTTTTAATTTTTATTTTAGGGAAGGGTCTACAGGGTGTTCAGGGTCTCACTACTAGATCCTACTTGCAGTGATGCACCTGTTTACAGCCTCCCAAGAACTGGGATGACAGGGGTGCACCACCGCAACCGGTATCAATTGCTGTCTCGCGCATCCTGGGGGCAGCGCTGTCATGGCAGGCTTGGGGATTGAACCCCCGGTCCCTGTGCCTGCTTGCAGGTGCCTTAATCTGCTGAGCTATTTGGCCCGCCCAGGATCATACATTGTGAGGCCAAGTCACCGAAGCAATGCTTTCATTATCAGTCCTGTTCTCTCAGCCTCCTCTAAAAAACAATGTCAGAGCCTCTGAGTTTTTGGTGTGACAGTCGAGGTCCTGCAGACCAACATGGCTTCCTGGTAATCTCTCTGGTGCCTACTGTCTCTGAAAGATGAGACACTAAAGGATTCAGAGCAAATATACTAGGTGAGCAGTCCCTCTGGGACTCAGCCTAGAGATAATAGAGAGCTCTTTCTGCTCTTGCCTCATTCCAAGAAGTTTATACTTGTAATGTCATGTATAAATTATTAGAATCCCATCAAGTTAATTCCAATCTACCATACCCAGTGCAACCCATGGCAAGAATAAAGACACTAAGGGGCTGGGCGTGGTGGCACAGGCCTGTAATCCCAGCACTCAGAAGGCTGAGGCAGGAGGATTGTTGTGAGTTCGAGACCAGCCTGCACTACAAAATGAGCTTAAGGCCAGCCTGAACTGCATAGTGAGACACTATCTCAAAAAGACAAAATAAATAAATAAATAAATAAAGCACTAAGGCATATTTGCAGTTATGGGGAGTCAAGGGTCCTAAGTCCAGACATGATGATGGCTATCTGGAGCAAAGGCCTCGATCCAAGGCCAAACCTGAGTTTTATTAATTCATGGAGAGGGAGTGATGAGGATGGTGGGAGGTATGTGAGTGCCATGAACTGGGCTAGGTAGAAGGCCTGCAATATGCAGAGGCAAGGTTGTGCAGAAAGAATGATCCACATTACATTTTCAGGCCCCAGAAAGTCACAGCCTCTATCCCCAGGCTCTATCTCAGTCGACAGTGTGGATGGAGTGTTGGATCTTCATCCTGTCTGGACAAGGCTCAAACTAGGGAGCAGCAAGTGGAGGTCCCAGGGAAACATGCCTGCTGTCTTCAAAGACTACCACCAGCACCTCAGCTAGGCTGATGTACACTGCATAAATGTCGCGTGCAACCTCGCTGGCAAGGAAGACGCGACAACCAGCTCTTCTTTCCGCGGTTTATTCAGGACCCCTATACAATCTTCTTCCCCTGCTAGCTAGCCTCCCTGCTTCCTCCTTCCTTCTTTCCTGCTCTCCCTGAGGGGAAGCCCGCTCATGGCTTTGAACCAGTGGGCGTCCAACCCCGGAGTGCCACATGGGCACAGCCGATAGGTCCAGGTACACGGAAGCAACGCCCTAGTCTTAGCCTTAGTCAAATGAGAAGTTGTTTGTTATGGAGAGCACTCACCCCCAGGCGGGGGTGGAAGGCAGAAAGCCAGCACCATCTTTCAGGCGCGGCTATTCGCAGCTCTCTACACATAAAGCCAGTTGAAATGTCCTAGCCAGCTCTGTACATGGAAATAGGGTCAGATTCAGCCAAAATAGAGACAATTGCCCCTCTTTCAAGGAGAATCAGCCAAGTAGTCTTCCACAGAGACTAAGAATGAACTCACTGCTCAATGTGAGCTAAGCTGTGGTGTGCTTTTCATAGTGCTGTGATTTGGATGGTTGGTTCCAGTGCAGTTCGATAAATATTTCAGTTGCCATTGTCCCAGTGTTGTAACATAATTTAAATCATATATAAAATATTCAAATAAGGGCTGGGGAGATGGATCAGTGGAATAAGCACTTCCCTGGCAAGTGCAAGGGCCTGAGTTCAATCCCTGGTTCTACAAAAAAATAGTAATAATAATAATAATAATCCAAAGTCTTCTATAATTCTGATGGCTCATGACTTTAAAAGGCAGGACACCTGTCACAGAGAACCATCAGAGAGTGGAGGGACTGTTCCAGTAGTCATTGCCACCAACTCTCCATGTGGCCCTGGGCCAACTGGTTCCCTCTTGGCATTTAGAGTTTTTACTTTTTTGTTTGTTTTGTTGAGACAGAGTCTTCCTATGTAGTTCAGGCTGGCCTTGTTGTAGCCCAAACTGGCCTTGAATGAGCAGCCTTCTGACTCAGCCTTCTGAGTGCTGTATTACAGGCATGTGCCACAACGTGTGGACTGGAGTTTTCACTTTTAAAGGGAAAGGCAGAGCACTAGATGCTATGCTTTTAGATCTGCAGTGGTTTTGGAAAATTAGTTGAAAGTATGGTTTCTTTCATCCCAGGACCAATCACAGAGCCTTTGCCAATGAACTTTCCAAAGCACTGACTCAGTATGACCCACTTCTTATGCAAGTCCCTTAAGCAGGAATTCCAGGATCATGGTTAACTAAGGTCATAAGTCTTGGTTGCAGAAGACGCCTGCAGAAATAGCTCCCCTTCTGCAGAGATGTAGTATGGATATTCTCAAGAGCAATGGAATACTTCCTCCATGGTGGACATGTTGTCAGTCTTACTGGGGTTGGTCTTTGCCATGCTGTCTATAGTCCTTAGCTCCTCTGAACTCCCATCAGCAGGGCTCAGCCAACAGGTAGGCCCAAGAGATGCCTGCATCCCTGTTCTCTGGAAACCCCTGTCTCCTTGCTGTTGTTGCCATCCCCAGAGTGCCCTCCCTCCTTTGAAGTTGAGCTGCCAGGGTCACACTTTCCAGGAAGCATGGTCTCCCCAAATTCCAGGGCACATGTGGTCTCTCTTCTTCTAGTCACTTCCTACCTTGTACTGGGTTAAACATGCTTCCCTCCTTACTGATGGACTCGGTCACTAATCCTCTACTGTTTCCAGGTTCTATAATCTAGCCCAAATGCCTGGCCTGATGTTGTTGGGAGTACAACCTTCAGACATTTCTATATGCTTTTGGCCTTCGCCTTTTGCCGGGAGTAGATATCCCAGATCCTTATCCTGGCCCTTTTTCAAGAATTTATTATTTCTATTTTGGGAAACCTGGGTTGATGTGAATCTCTGGGAATAACTTTGGACCCACCAAGGTGCCTGCTCAGCTGAAGTTTTCAGTAAGAATTTGGCATCACAGTGTCAAGAGGAGATGGACAGTTTCTCTGACCACAGACATGTCTGCCTCTCAGCCTGCTCCATTTACACATTTTATTTTGGTGACCAAAATGAGACCATGCTCTGTCTACTTGAGCCCAGCATTGGCCTTGAGTTTGAATATCAGTTTTTAGGTCACATTTCTTGTTTCCCATGAAAGATGTCATAAATAGAGCCAAGCACATATTTTCCCTCCTTTGACTTCAGGGAAGGCCGTTGGAGAGTTTGGAAGGCCCCACTGCTGGATCTGAATGTGAGAGTGGATGTGTGTGCTTTTCAAGAGGGTGAATTCTTTTATGTCTGACCTGAGACTAACTCAGCTCTGCCCAGATTGAGAGAAGTGGCAGCTGAAGATGTCCCTGGAAATGGTGGCCGCTGTAGAGTAGTGCAGGGGGGCAGGCCAGGGGTAAGCACATATGCTGAGCCCTCAGGGGAGGCTGCCATTACTGAAGTGGGGCCCATCTGCGGAGAAGGCAGCCTGGGAAATCACAGGTGGCACTGGATTGTAACAAGCAGGAAGAAGCCTCAGGCTCACCCAAGGCTTCTGGTCATCTTGCCCTTTGCAAACTTCCAAGAAGGAAATGTTCCAGCTGGGGTCAAGATTTGCGCCTACAGGGAGAATTCTAGTGCATCCCAAAGTACAACAGGACTCTTTATAGAAAAACCACACACACGGAGTGCATCATGAAGAAACCTACTCTGTAAACCATGCCTGGTACCAGGGAAGGCGTCAAAGAACCCCGGACCGCCCTTTAGCACTTGCAAGTGTGCAATGCATGTGTGTCCTCACTTTCCTCAGGTCATGTCAGAAAAAGGCTCCCCCGCATCCATTGTTGGGTTTTCTTTCCTTAGGACATTGTTAATAATGCTACCTGAAAGCCCCATCAAAGGAGGAGACATTGTCAGATGACAGGGTTCAGGGCTTCAGTGGATTGTGCTCCTCTGTGACAATAAAAGCTTTTATTTCATTTATTTTTCTACTTTATCAGTCACTGTGGGAAGAAAAACTGGGCCTCAAGATTACTTTTGTTTTTAGGCTATCTTTCTGCATGGTTAGTGAGTGCATTAAACACTAAGCTGTCTAAGGGCTGGTGCCGGCCCCGCCTTCAGGTGCGCTGAGCTGGGATGCAATCCGGGCGTGGTGGCGCGCGCTTGTAATCCCAGCACGTGGGAGAAAAAAAGCAGGAAGATCACTATGAATGTGGGCTGCATGCATAGTGAGACCCTGCACCCAAAAAAAAAAAAAAAACAAACAAAAAACAGTGCTGTGGTTCAAGCAGTCACATCACCTCTATTTTAATTCAAGTTTTACAGTAAACTGTTTTGAGAGAGAAATGGAGGCGAGGGTCAGCCTCCCTCGCTCATTCCTGCTCCAATGGCTCCCTGGGCTCCCACGCGCGGCTCTGTACTCTTGGGTCCTCAGAAGGACCCGGCCAGGTGGAGGAGACTCAGCGCCATCCCAGGCGTCACAGGACAGATCCAGCTCAGGGTGAAGAGGCCCTGGCTGGGCGCCCCCGCGCGGCCTGGGGAAGGAGGCGCCACGGAGCCCGGTCCCCGTCTCGGTCCTCACCAAGCCAAGGGTGGGCGGCGGTCGAGACCGAGGGCGCCTCAGCCTAGTGCAGTCGGCTGCGCCCCCATCCCGCCTGCGGGACCCGGGGTCGCCCAGCTGCCTCGGCCTCCAGCGCCGCCCCGCCCCGCCCCCTCCGGGCTACACTCGTGGCCGGCGCGGCGCGGTCTGAGGTGAAGATGCTCGGGCGCGCGGGGACCCGGGGCGCGCGGCTGCTGCTGCTGCTGCTGGGCTGCGCGGGGCTGCGCGGGGTCCTGGCGTCGTCGCTGCTGACAGGTACGGCGCGGGCCGCGGATCGAGGGTGCCAGGAGGGACGGAGGCGATCAAGAGGATGGAGGGGACACGATAGGGGACGGAGGGGACCGAGTTGGGGCCCCGGGGACGGAGGCGGTAGCGCAGCGCGGGAGCTGTGCGGGGTCGGTGCTGGCGCCCGAAGGACGCAGTCCGCTCTCCGGGCTGAGAGATTCCTCTCTTATTCCCCAACCTCATCTTCAGCCGTTCTCCGCTTCTGCGACGGAGGAAAGACCGTGTCCCCACAGCCTCGCGTCCCTGTGGTCCCGAGGCGTCCGCACCGGCACCGCGTCGCTTTCCAGGCTCGGGGTGCAGTGGCGGACGCGAAGGCGCGATTCCGGGACGGGAGGGGCGCAGCGCGTAGAGTCGGGGCGCCGGAGGGTGAAGACCTGGCTGCGGCTCTGCAGGACAAACTTCACTGACGCTGAGTCGCTCCCAAGGGAGAGAGGGCTCCCGCTCAGCAAGGGCTCCCGACGCGGGGTCCGGGGCAGGGCCCTGGGAAAGGCCGGTGCAGGGACGCGCGCCCGAGTTCTGTTCACGGGAAGATCTTCCCTGATGGCCAAATCTGAACTGTTTTGCGTGAGGTTGTGCTTGTAGCTGGGGTGATGTCCCAAAAGAGGGGACGTTGTTAAACATCCACTGAGGTTTTTCGAATGTGCCTAAACCAACGACAAACAGAAAATCTAACCATATGTTAATTTGTTCTTTAAAAGTTTTTAAAATAAAAATATTTAAAATAGATTTGGGGGAATTTGTTTTGGTAAGTTTTATGATTTAAAACTCATTAAGCATTTCTGAAATTTGGACAGCTGTTTCAAGAAAGGCTTGAGTGAAACGAAGATTTTGTAGTAAGGCCATTGAACAAGGTTTAATTTATTTTAATTTATTTATTTTAGTGTGTGTGTGTGCGCGTGCACGCGTGTTACCTGGGATTGAACTCAGGACCTTGTGCCTGCCAGGCAAGTGCTTATTTTACTGAGCTATCTCCCTAGCCCATGATTTAAATTAAATTTTTTTTTCTTTAATTTCAGGTTCTGTTGCCAAATGTGAAAATGAAGGGGAGGAGCTCCAGATCCCTTTCATCACGGACAACCCATGTATAATGTGTGTGTGCCGGGTGAGTGTGGGTGCAACGTGGGTGTCTGCACCTCTTGGATGAGGTGAAGCCCTTATGTGTGATCATATGAGCAGACCACAAAGAGTGTTTCTCCCAACTGGTTTGCATTTCCGAGTTTAATGAGTTTAGGCAGTTCCTGTTTCATCAGGTGGAGAATTCTCCCAGAAATCATCTTTGCAGAAGAAAACTTAGATGGACTTTCACGCCGCTGTCTCAGTGAGGACTATAGCTTGGGTGACCAAGCTGCTGTTACCACCACACTTTCTGTCTTGCTTCTGTCTTCTGAACTCTGAAAGAAAAGGTGGAGATAATGTTCAGGCTTTCAGGCACACAGGTCAGCGTTAAGGTACTGATGAAGGGAGCGGGAGGACAGCCACAGAGGAGCAGTGCAAGGCAGTCCGGAATCTTGGATTTCTGTCTCCACTCTTCCTTTCTGATTTGGGAACCTGAGTGAGAAAGGAGAGGAGGTGTCATTGCTAGAAAGTGGCACTGGCTGTGAGATGCTCAGTTAAGTCAGACAGACAGTTTGTTTCTATGCATTTTAGCTTAATAGTTAGTACATCTAATAAGTGACCACTTGGGGGAGATTACGTTATAGGAATAAGCATTTCTGGGATGAACTATAGATTGAGAGAGCAGCATTTTTGCTGAAGGGTGTTTCACATGCCAGTCACTTTTGGCAAACCTTGGTTAAAAGCTATGCACTGCCAAACCCCATTGGAAATGCATCGGGGCAGCCAAATGCAAAGCTCCAAGTGATGGACGATTACCTGTTACCAGGCCAACCTGTTTCTGCGGAAGTAGAGAGGAAATCTGTCTGTGCA
>PVKA01019037.1:0-42755 GCA_004027165.1 Ctenomys sociabilis | reverse complement strand
CATGGAATTACTAGACATGTCCTTCAAAATATTATTTTCTTAAAATAAGTACTTTCTATTATTTATTCACATAGAGTATTTCTTTTGATTTGTATTTAGTTCTATTTTCATTCTGCTATTTACTTTTTAAATATATTATACACAGTATGTAATTATGTTTTGTTTGTATCCCTGTTCTAATTTTCTTAGAATTTTTACTGGGGCATTTAGAATAATAATTTTTAACATAATTAGTGACATAATTATTTAAGTTTTTTTTTTTATTTTGTGCTTTGCAATTATCCCAAGTGTCCTGTGCAGCTTAACTAGATTTTTTTTGTTTCTTTCCTTGTTTTAAAAGCATTTCTAGGCTTATATGAAAGTGTTGAACTTTTTAAAGCGCAATTTTAATTTTATAGCACACTGAAGAAGTAAATAAGAGATTTCACTAAATCCTTGCCTCCAAACTTCTGCAACCTTCCACATTCCCAGCATATTCCCCAGTGCTACTTGTGTAAAACTGGACAAAAACACAGTGCAACAGTACCACAGTTGGGAAGACATCCTATGAATAGAACCTCAGGTGCAAATGCACACGCGCACACACGCACGTACAGACAGACATAAACACAAACAACATACACTGATCCTTCAGCATAAAAAGCATTGCTTCAACATTTTTCAGTATTATCATAAATCAGAATCAGTTTGAATAATAAAAATCTGGGAAAACTTAGCCAAGAGATGTCCATGTAACTGTTTATACAAACATAAGGCTTGGTATTTAGGAGCCCTAGAGAAAATGGGACTAAAAATGCCTACTGGATACTCATAACTTCTCACATTTCCCAAAAATAGTCACTAAAATGTAAAGAAAACAATTCATCTTGAAATACTGTGCTATGGTTTGTGTCTAGTTGTCCCCCCAAAGCCTCATGTAAGTCATGTAGTAGAATTCTAGAGTTTATAATTAACTCATGATGCATAGGGATTATGGGCGAGTGTGCAGCTTGGATTGTAAGTGTGAGTGCTACACTCAGCCTGGGTGGATACTGTGAACGCAGCTAAAGGAGACACTTTTTCTCTGTTGCCATTGTTCCTGCTACTCCACCTTTTGCTCTTTGCTGTTTTGCTGCCACCATGAACATTGGAGCCAGACAAGTATCAAGTGGAATCTCCACAAACTGTAAGCTAAATAAGCTTTTCCTTCCCTAATCTTGAGTGTCACACATTTTGTGCCAGCAATGAGAGAAAAAGAACTGAGACACAGTGGCAAAAGATTTGCCAGAATAAACAAATACTTAGTATATGTTACATGTGAACACATATCTATCCAAACCTTTTGTATACCCACTGGAAGCATAAGGAATAAGTTAAAAATGAAAGTATGCAGTAAGCTAGCAAACCTAGTCTATGTGCTTATCCTCAGAAGAAGGAGCCAAGAATATAAATTTTATTCCTAAGTGAATTATATAACTAGGGGGAAGTGAACAAAGTCAGATAAAGCAAAAGGGAAATCACAGGATTGAAATATGACTTTATGGCACCTACAAGGGTCAAAATAAATTAGCCACTTAAACTGAAGGTAGAAAACAATACAACTTCATAGTTGAATACAATTAAATAACAGAAACCATTCACAAAGTATTGTGTGAAGCATCACCTCATTTTAATTTTTTTATTACCCATATACTGAGGATGAAAAGAAGCCTAGGCACAGCACACACATTTGAACTGATCAGGCAAACCAGAAATGTTGGAAGCTAGAAAGCTGAGGGGCTGCTTATTTGCTCCCATGCAAAACCTGTCTTCTAAGTGCTCCCATGCACTTTTGTAAAGTTGATTGACACTTTGGACCATTTAATCATTGGGTCCAAACTTTTGGTTTACAATGAGGAAAGAAAAATGGTCTTGCATCAAATTTAAAATTACACATAGACTTAGTATTTAGAAATACCAAAAATTTTGGTATTTATAACTTTTCTAAAGGGGGCAACAAGAGCATAAATCTTGGGTTTGTTCCATGAAACTGGAACATCCATAGCTGGTTCAATGAAAGTGCTTAATATTCTTAGTGAGTACTCAACAAGTATATCAAAGAGATTTACATAATTTTATGCTTAGTGTACTTCACCTTTGAAAATAGTTGTTTACAAATGGACTGTGTGTTGTGGGCTCAGGGGAAGAGTTATCTCTGCATTTCCCCACATCAACATAGTTCCATCTCACTTACACAGACTATGTTGAGCACTGTGCAATCCACTCATAAAATATATTTCTGCAAATCACATATGGTATTTTGTTGCTGCTGTCTGAGCTACGTGCAGCCTAGAGGACATGAGCTGCACACAACTGCTTACAGGATCTCCGAGCCTAGCCCTTGCCCTTCAAATATCCTTCCTCTGAGCCAGTGACTCCCATCTCTACTTCACACAGTTCTCCCTGTGCCCATAATTCATCCTAGTGGGATTTTTCCAAGGAACTACCAGAGACTTTTATCCACCTAGCTCTTCTTTCTGTCTCTCAGTTTGTCCAAGAAGAATTCTAATAAGACAGTATTTGCTGGTTTCAGAACACATCCTTCAAAAATAAGCAGGCAGGACCTCACCCTCGAGCTCTCAGTTCCATCTCACAGCTACGTAAGTGAAGCCCTGACATCTAACTCAACACACCTCATGAGCTGAGCCTTCACAGAATGGGCCACTCACCCAACAGCTTCAGGCCTCCTTGAACAATACTAACAGAGACTGTACTCTAAGAACTTTGTTGCCTCCACAAGTAGTAGCTACCACTGAGTAGCTCAAGAGGTCACAATAGGACTGAAAGCATTTATTTTCTATGAATCGGAAAACTCGTATACAGCATCCACTAAGTGTCTGGTGTTGGAGGTGCAAAACGGGATGGTGGGCATCATCCATACCTCCACACACTTACAGCCAAATAAAGTTGATCTGAATCCTTGTTTCTTTGCCCAGGTGTTTGTTTTTTTCTTCTGTATTTTAGAGAAGGGTCTACAGGGTGTTTACTATCTCACTATGATCAGACTCATAGTGATTCTCTTAGTAACAGCCTCCCAAATGCTGGGATTACAGGTGCGTGCCACTATGCCCAGTTTCAATGGTCATCTCGACGCACCCCAGTGACAGAGCTGGCACAGCAGGCCTGGGGACTGAACCCTCAGCCCTGCCTCTTCTTCCAGATGCTTTAATTGGCTAAGCTATTTGACCAGCCCTTGCCCAGGTTAATCAGATTACCCTGATATGTCTAGCAAATCAACACAGATGAAAAATTTTAACAATATTATTCATGTTACTTGCTCATATAATTTTCCTGAGCTTTGCAACATTTTAACTTAGTAGAGCAAATATACAATTGGAACAAATGTGTGAAGGGAGGAAAAAAAAACATAACCAGAGCAGTTACATTTGACAGCTGACTTCATGGTGTACAAGGCTAGGTGCAAACTCTAAGACGGAATTTGTGCCAAATAATATTAGATATGTTAAATACCACTAGATTCAAAGAAGTTCATGTAGTATGAGAAAATGGAAAACATCCACATTTGTATTGCAAGACAAGTGGATGACACAGTGTCCCTACATTAAGGCCAGACTTGGCTCAAACATAAGCACCAGCCCTGTCATGCCTGTCTTGATGGCAATTGCAATTGACTGTGTTTGGAGGCCAGTCTGATTACCCTTGTGCACAAGTGTCTGGCATGCAAAATGCTAATGCACCACCAACATAAAACCAATTATCTTTCAAACACGCAAAAAGCTAAAGGAAACAGAAACAATCTGAAGGAAACCAATATAATGTACAAAATGTAAAGAATATTTTAAAAATATTTCTGGAGCTTAAAAGTATGATACCTGAAATGAAAACTTCACTACCAGATCTCTACCACAGATTTAAGCAAGCAGAGGAAAAACGAAACAAAACAGTGAAATAAGGGATCAATGAAATGACTCAGTCTGAGAAGCAGAAATAATAAAGAAAATGAAACAAATCCTAAATGTGATGTGGGATGTTATCGAGAATATGTTTATACATTTCAAAAAGACAAGAAAGAAAAAACATCAAACACATTTCCAATAAAAAATAGCCCCAAACATCCCAAACATAATGAACTACAAGAATATACAAAACCTCTGAGATCAAAAGCTGTAGGCAGAAAAACCCAAAAGTAACCTCACTGTACAGAAAGTGTTAAGAAACAAAGAAAAACATCTAAAAGCCTCTTTAATCAAGAGTACCAGAAAAAAATGGCTTTCCCCTGCTTGCCAAATACCTCAGCAGATTGAAGTGCCTGCAAGCAGGCACAGGGGACGGGGTTCAATGCTTGAGCCTGCCATGCCAGCCCTGCCCACAGGGGCGCACTGAGGTAGCAATTGAGAGTGGGCGGAGGTGGTGTGTACCTGTAATCCCAGCTTTTGGGGGGCTGTAAACAGGTGGATCACTATGAAGCCTATCTAGTAGTGACACCTTGAACACCCTGTGGGCCCTTCCCTAAAATACAAAAAAAGAAAAAAAGGCTTTCCTCATGTCAAGTGTTCAAAAGAAAGGAGAAACTGTGAAGGGGGACAGTGGAAAGGAAGGAAGGAAAAAAATAAATATCTATCTACCAATCAACCTATCTATTTGACTGTCTACATCTATCTCATTTATATAGATCGATATAGGTATCTAGACAGATATAAATATAGATATAGGTACATATAGTAGTTAAGATAGTTATACAGCTAATGTCCCCTAGTTCACTGAAAAGTAAAGTTTATGCTAATATACTAATGTGGCTTGGACAATATTTCATTATTCTGATTATTCTTCTACAATAAAGATGACAATATACAATGTATTATTGATTTCCCCAATTATTCTGTTTTGAAACTGTTTTACTATGATCAATTTTGTCTTTAAAATAAAAAGTTAAAAATAGAGCTTCCATATAATCCAGCTGTAATGTTCTTTAGCATATCCCTAAAAAATTAAAATTAGTATACTCCAGAGATTCCTGAATACCCAGGCTTATTGCAACACAATTCAAAGTAGCCAAGGTAGAAAACCTAGGCTAGAAGTGTGGTTCAGTGGTACAATACTTGCCTTCCATTGCAAGACCCTGGTTTCAATCCCCAACACAGAAATAAAAGATTGAAAACAGCCATGTATAATACCAAAACCATGATTAAATACCTCTTACCTTAGTCTTCTAAATGTGTACCATTTCTAATGGCTTATCAATTATTATTATGCTCTCTTTACAATAATTTTAAGGACCACCTAAATAGCTCAATGGATTAAAGTGCCTTAAAGCAGGAGCAGGGTCCTAGGGTTCAATCCCCAGACCTGCCTTGCTGTTCCCACCCCCTAGAGTGCCCTGAGACAATGATTGAGACTGGGCATGGTGGCACATCTGTAATCTCAGCACTTGGGAGACTGTAAACAGGAGAATCACTATCAGTATGACCAAGTAGTGAGACCTGGAACACCCTGTAGACCCTTCCCTAAAAATATAGAAAATTTTTTTTCTTTTAAAAAAAGGTTTCTTGAAAACAAGTAATAATACTCAACTATTTGGCTAATCTTGCATAACTATATCTGTTCATCTCAGCAACAGTTTTGATGATAAAAATAGACAATATAACAACTATTGGAAATTAGCTATTCTTACTTTGAACATCTGTAACATATGTATGGTTGTATGTTACCCTGTTTCTGTAATTTTTTTCGCAGATCCAGAGTTTGAATTCAGGCCCTTGCACTTGTCAGGGGGTGCTTATTATACTGAGCCATCTCCCCAACCCTTCTGTCATTGCTTCTGCTATTTGTTTTTTATTTTTCTTTTACTCTTCAAAATAAAATAAAATAAATTTTTTTAAATTAAGAAAACAGGGGCTGGAGAAATGGATCAGTTGAATAAGTGCTTCTCTGGTAAGTGCAAGGGCCTAAGTTCAATCCCTGGTTCCACCAAAAAAAAAATTAAGAAAACATATGTAAGCAGCCTAGATGCCAGCTGTCCATTAAACAGTTTAATAAATTATAGTGTATATCCACAATTGAATATTACTTGGCCCTAAAGGTGAAATCACATTATTTGCAGAAAAATATATGGAGCTGAAAATCATCATTTTAAGTGAAAACATGCCTGTTTCTGAAAGAAATACTGTATACTTTCCCTAATGTGTGGAATGTAAATCATGACATGAAAGTAGATGGGAGACTATTACTTGACCACAGGAAAGAAATAAAGAACAGCACAAAGAGGCTGTAATGAAGGCAACATAGTGGAGAAATTATTAAGTGTGTCATTTAGATGTGAGCATGTTCACATGAATTCATGGAAATAACAGGTGTCTGGGACACTACATTATGTGCCACAGCAAGTTATAAAACACTATATATGGACATTGCCCTTTTATATTAAAAATGCATTAATGTATAGACACAATAAAATTTTGACAATGCTTTTCATTAACTTTAATGTCTCTGAGAATGAGATGCTGAGCAAATTTTTCTTCCAATTTAAAAGGATTTTTGAGTTGTGTTATTATAAAGTATTTCTAAACTGATGGAAATACAAAGAAAGGGCTGTTGTGAGGTGACAGATTCATTACTTACCTTGATTGTAGTAATCACTTACCATGTGCACCTATCTCAAAACATGATGCTGTGAAACTTAAATAAATACCGTGCTGTCAATTACAATGATTAAGGACATTTCAAATTATGATGCCCTCCCGATGAGTTAAAATAATTGTCTTTCAGGAATGACTGTACATGTTCTTCACAATGCTGTTTTCTGGAATTAAGTATTTTCTGTTTTTTATTCACTGGTAGTAGTTTTCTTTGATTACTATATAGTCCTATTTTCATTTTATTTTAACTTTTTAAATGTACTACACATTAAAGGTTTGTTTTGCTTTTATTCCTACTCAAATTATCTTGTATTTTTATTGGGACATTTCATGTATTAAAGTTTTATTCAGTTTTTGAAATAATTACTTTAAGTCTACTTTTCTTTTGAACTTTGTACTTATCTCAACAGTGGTATGGAGTTTGCCTGGTTTATTGGTTAGTTAGTAAGTACTTTTAGGTTTCAAGTCAGTTTTTTAGTTTTTGAAGAGCAATTTTTGATGGATAGCAAACAAGAGAGATAAATACAGAGATTTCCCTCCAATCCCTGACCATGTGTAACCTCCCTCATTTCCAACATTTAACCCTGTGGTATATTGTGAAAATGAACAATAATACAGCACAGTAATTCTATTGTTCCTAGCATATCATGAAAATAGAAGCACAACTGGGACCACACCACACACAGACACACACAGACACACACAGACACACATACACACACACACACACACACACACACACACAGAGGCATGAGCAGCATGCAGTGAAATTTCAGCAATTTCAATACTTTTCAAAATTATGGGAAACTACAAATAGAATGATTAGAAATTTAGAAGACTTCACCTAGTTACATCCATATAATGTAGTTTATATAAACATAAAACTATAGGGAAAATGAGACTAAAAAGTAAACATTTGAACCCTCTCAGTTCCCAAAAACTGAGTCATTAAAATATAAGGAAAACACTTTATCTTGAAAGACTGGAAAGCCTTACGAGAATGACAAGTACTTGGTACACCTTTCATGTGAATAAATACCCATCCAATTGTAAATACATGCAAAAGTTAGAAACTAAAGTACACATCAAGGAAACAAAGCCATTCAATGTGCTTATCCTCAGAAGAAAGAGACAAGAATATAAGTGTGATCGCAAAAAGTATTGCATGCACTAGGAGGAAAGTGAACAACATGATGTGAAGCAAAAGGGAAATCACTGAATGGAAATATGCTCTAATGGTACCTACAAAGGACAAAATCAACAGCCACCTAAAATGAGGGAAAAAAAAAACTTCATAGCCAAATATAATTACATAACAGAAACAACTTACAAAATATTTTTGTGTGAACCAAAACCTCATGTTTATTTTCTACCTCCCATACACTGAGGATAAAAAGAAACCTAGGCCCAGTGCACACATTTGCTCTGGCCAGGGCAGCTAGGAATACTGGAGTCTTGGAAGCTGAAGTGCCGTTAACTGGCTCCCATGCCAAATCTGTCTTCTAAATCCTTGTTCTTTTCTAAAGTTGATTTACACATTGGACTACTTAGAGTTATTGGGTCCAAAGTTTTGGTGTACATTATTTTCCAGTGAGGAAACAGAGATGGTCTTGGGTCTCATTTAATTATATATATATAATTAATGTCTATAAATATCAAAAAATTTCTGATCTTTTTGATGCAACTTATCACACAGGGTGGTGAGACGGCTCAGTAGAATAAGAGCTTCCCTGGCAAGGGCTGGAATTCAACTCCTTTTCCACCAAAAAAAAAAAAAAAAAAAAAAAAAGAGGGAGGTGCACACAAACATAAACTTTGGCTTTTTTTGTGAAGCTGAAGTATCACTACCTGATTCAATCAAAGGGCTTATTATAGTTAGTGAATACTCAGAAAGTACTTACATAATTTTATGCTTACTGTACTAAATCTTTGTAAGCAACTGCTCATAAATGCACTGTGTGTTGTTGTCGACTCATGGGTAGAGTTAGCTCTGCACTGTTCCCTCATCTACACAGTTCTATTCTCACTCATATAGTCTGTTCTGAGCACTGTTCAATCCACTCGTGAAAAATATTGCCAAATATCACATAATTATGCTAATAGCAAATAATCTTCTGTGGGTGCTGTCCAAGCCATATGCAACCGTCAGGCCACACACTTCTTCACAAGTTCATCCACCCTAAACCTTGTCCTTCAAATGACCTGCACCTGAAACTGTGACTCCCATTTCTCCTTCACACAGTGCTCCCTGTACCCATGGATACCATAGAAGGACTTTCCCAAGTATCAGGGATTTTTATTCAAGTACAGCATCTCTCTGTCTCTAATTCTGCATGAGAAGGATTCTAAGAAACCATATTAGCTGGCTCCAGACACAGCCTTCAAGAATAAGCAGGCAGGATGTTTTCCCATAGCTCTCAGCTTTGTCTCGCAGCTGTGCTAGTGAAGCCCTCAGATCAAGCTCAATAGCTCTCAAGAGCTCCAGCTTTGCACACCTCACATCCAAAAGCTTTAGACATCCTTGAACAACAGCAACAGAGTTTCTGCTCTGAGTTTCTTCTGGCCTCAACAAGTAGTAACTACCTTTGAGTAGTTTGAGAGTTTGCAGCAGTACTGAAAGCATTTATTGGCTATTCCTCAGCAAACCTATGTATACTTGCATTTTGTGAATGTTCCCAGTACTGGAGATTCAAAAGCAAGGATAGAGAGAATCAACCACACCTCCACACACTTGCAGCAGCTTGCAGAAAATGAGATTGATCTGATGCCTTTGCTCTTCACCCAGATTAATCAGGTTATCCTGAATCTGTCTAGCAAATCCACATAAATGAAAATTCTTTAAGGATAATAACATGCTCATTGCTTACATGTAATATTTTGCTGAGCACTATCGCATTTTAACTTAATAGAACAAGAGTGGAATGGAAAAAAATGTGTTGATGTCTGCATGGAGAAAACTGACAACCAAATAAATCACATTTGACGGTTGACCTAATGGGGTAGAAGTCTTAGTACAAACTCTAACATAGACGTGGAACCATATACTTAAATACCACTAGAGTTAAAGAAGCTCACATAATACCAGAAAGATGGAACATATCCTCCCATCCACAAGCCACAATGGTGTATGTTAGCTTTAGTTTCACAGCCTACAGTGACCCTCAGTTCAGACAGTTTTCACCCTAGCGGCCACACTTGTGTTATGAGACAATTGGCTCATCCACGTGGCTGACACTGACAAAAGAACTACAAACTGCTATTCAGGGTTTCAGGATAAATCTTGAGAGGATTTGACTGACATTGTCAGGTGCAAAAGTTATGTTTCTTGTTATACAGTTCTTGCTTTATCTTGGTCTGAACCATCTAGCTGAAGTATAAAAATGAGGTATAAGAAGTCAAAGCCATATTAGTATGCTGAGCAGTAAAAGGCTCAAGTCAACAACTTCTGACATTGCCAGTCTTGTTGATAACCCACTAATATTATGGTCCACTGGACTATATTGGGTTACTTTGCTGAATTCAAGTATGACAATGGAATACCCATCTCTGAAAAAAGTAAACAAAAAAAGGAGGCTATAAATGAGTTTCGCCCTGCTGAGTGAGTGAGAACTGCTAAGACTCTTCACAGGATCCACCCAAGCCCGGCCTGGTGAGCGTGTGGGAGAACTTTCTGCTTCCCTGCACATCTCCGGCAATGAATGCCCTCCAAAGCCCCCACCCCCAACACCCCTGAGATAGCAAGAACTTCTGAGATTCTCTTGACCTGATCCACCCCAGCCTAGCCCACCCTGCAACTCCACAAGACCCTGCCTCTAAGCCCACCGAAAAAATGAAAATTTTTGTGGCCCAGTGAGTGTGGGGGAGAACTTCCGTGCTCCGCGGCGCTCCCTGGGCCAAGGGCACAAGAAAGGGAAACCACAGGCTCACAGTTGTGCCAGAAGAGCTGGAGCAAAAAAGAGCTGAACACAACAGCTAGATCCAGGCCAGGCATAACTGGATAAACTCAAGCTTAATAGATCAGCACCCGAATCTCTTTATGTGCTAAAATTGTAACTGCACCAAAGCTCCACACCAAAGGTCAGAGGTCAGTGCTATACAAAATGACAAAGACAAGGAGGAAAATGCAATTTCAGGCTTTGATCCAAACAATGATAAGTGCAGAGGACACTACCTAAGGTGAAATGAATGAATTAACAGAGGCAGAGGCAAAGAAACGACAGCAGAAAGGTATAGAGGAACTCAGACCAGAATTAATGCCCGAAATAATAAAAGAAAATTTTGAATACATAGCATCTGAAGTAATGAATCAGATCCAGAAACGTATGGGAGAATTTCAATGCCAACCCAGAATAAGTGCAGAGAACACTATTTCAGCTCAAATACATGAATTAATAGCATCGCAAGCAAAGAAACAACAGCAGAAAGGGAAAGAGGAAATCAGAGCAGAAATAATTTCTGAAATAAAAAAAGAAATTTTCAAAATCATAGCATCTGAAGTAGAGAATCAAATACAGAAATATATAGAAGAAAAAAATTTGAAAAAACTGCAGTTAAATAATTAATAGCTACCTCTAAAGAAGACATTGATAAAAGAAATAGAGGAAATTAGAAATATGATGGATTCCTTCAATGAGCAATATGGGAAAGAAATAGATTGCATGAAGCAGAGTCAAAGAGATATAGAATAACTTAAAATCTCAATCACAACTCTACAAAACCAGATGAGTGAAAGCGAAGACAGAGTTTCAGATCTTGAAGAAACTGGTGCAGCTAGTGAAAAGGTGAGAAAGGATCTTTTAAAAACAACTAGGATGCAGGAAAAAATAATCTATCACCTGCAAGATGATGCCAAGATGTGAGATTAATAGGCATCAATGAGAAAGAAAGACTCAATACAAATGATATGAAAACAATACTTGTAGAAGTAATACCAGAAAATTTCCCAAATATTACGAAACATTCTGACACTCAGGTAACTGAAGCATACAGAACGCCAAATACCTTCAACCCAACTAAAAATACACCGAGACATATATTAGTCAAGATGCCAAAAATCCAACACAAGAATAATATACTGAAAGATACTAGAGAAAAGAAGCAGATCACATTTCAAAGGAAAACCCATCAGAATTACAGTCAACTTCTCTTCACAAACCATGAAGGCAAGAAGAGTATGGAACAGAGTACTTCAAGTCCTCTGTGAAAACAAATTCCAGCCTGAACTACTACACCCTGCAAAACTCACTTTCTAGATAGATGGAGAAGTGAAATACTTGCATGACAAAGAACCACTAAAGAATTTCATGATGACAAAGCCATCCCTAAATAGGCTACTGAAAGATGTTCCACAGAGGGACCACAATGACCAGAACTCCACAAATGAGAGCAGAAGGAACCACTAAATGAAGAAAACAATTAAACCCAGGAAAAAAAGGAGTAAACAACAGACTGTAAATAACAAGACAATCATAAATCAAAACATTTCAATTATAACCATCAATGTAAATTGACTCAATGCAACCATTAAGAGAAATAGACTGGCATAGTGGTTTAGGAAATAAAACCCAACAATATGCTGTATACAAGAAACACACTTAACTCAAAAAGATATTCATATGCTTATAGTCAAAGGAAGGAAAACAATACTACATACCCCAATACCTCAGAAAAAAGGATGGGTAGTAATTCTGTTCTCAGACAGTCTCAACTTCAAACAAAGAAGGATTAAAAGAAATAAAGAAGGCCACTATAAATTGGTTAGGGGAAAAATTCAACAGGAAGAGGTAACAGTCAAAAATATCTATGCACCAAACACAGGAGCACCCAACTATATATGACAAATCTTAATGGACATGAAAAACGTAATATCCAAGACCACAATCGAAACAGGAAACATTACCACCCCCTTATCTCAAAAAGATAGGTCAACCAGACAAAAAACTAGCAAAGAAACATCAAAACTGAACAAGAGTTTGGAACAAATTAACCTGGTGGACATACACAGAATGTTCCAGCCAAACACAGCTGAATACACATTTTTTTTCAGCTGCACACAGATCATTTTCTAAAATAGACCACATACTAGTCCATAGGTCATGCTTAAGTATATGCAAGAGAACAGAAATTTTTCCATGCATATCATCTGACCATAGTTCAATGAAACTGGAAATAAGCAAAAGAAACCAGAAAAACCCGCTAAATATATGGAAATTAAGCAACAAACTACTCTGCAATCAAGAGTCACAGATGAAATTAAAGAAGAAATTCAACAATATCTACAGTTCAATGAAAATTCAACCACAATTTATCGGAATTTATGGAATGCAATGAAAATACTTCTCAGAGGGAAAATCATAGCTATGAACTCACACATTAGGAAAACAGAACAGGAAAAAATACATACCGTAATGTTGCACTTCCAACATCAAGAAAAGGAAGACCAAACCATTCCCAGAGCCCAAGGATGAAATGAAATCATAAAGATTAGAGCAGAAATTAATTCAATTGAGATGAAGAAAACAGTCCAAAGAATACACAAATCAAAAAGTTGGTTCTTTGACAGAATAAATAAAGTAGATAAGCCTCTAGCCAACCTCATCAAAAAGAGGAAAGAAAAAATTCAAGTACATGCAATAAGGAATAAAAAGGGTGAAATCGCCACAGATCCAGTGGAAATTCAGAAGATTATAAATAGTTACTTCGAGAATCTTTATGCTCACAGAATAGAAGACACAGAAGAAATGGACAGATTTCTTGAAAGGTACAAATTTCCAAAACTGAACCAAGAAGATATAACAACTCTCAATTAGCCAATATCAGCCAATGAAATATGAAACGTAATAAAAAGCCTACCAGCAAAGAAAAGTCCAGGTACTCATGGATTCACATCTGAATTCTACAAGAAATTTATAGAAGATATATTCCCTACACTCCTCAAACTCTTCAATGAAATTAAAAAGGAAGCAGTCCTCCCAAAATCATTTCTGAAGGCAAGTATTATACTTACTTCAAAACCATGGAAAGACATGACTGAAAAAGAGAACTACAGGCAAACCTCCCTCATGAACAGAGGTGCAAAATTCCTCAACAAAATCCTAACCAATAGAATACAGCAAATCATCAAGAAGGTCGTACACCATGACCAGATAGGATTCATCCCAAGGATGCAAGGGTGGTTCACTATTCAAAAATCTATAAGTGTAATACACTATATCAATATATTTACATCTAAAAACAACATGATCATCTCAGTTGATGCTGAAATAGCTTTTGACAAAGTCCAACACTCATTCATGTACAAACTCCTACAGAAAATTGGAATAGAAGGCCTCTACCTCAATTTGATAAAAGCCATCTATGACAACCCAATAGCTAACATAATTCTAAATGGGGAAAAAATGAAATTTTTTACTTTTATATCTGGTACAAGACAAGGATGCCCTCTATCACCCTTCCTTTTCCAATATAATTTTGGATTCATCAGCTACAGACAAGAGGGAGAAATAAAAGAAATAAGAATAGGTAAAGAAGAAGTTAAACTATCACTATTTTCAGATGGCATGATTCTTTGCTTGGAAGACCCAAAAAAACTCCACCAAGAAGCTACAAGAATTGGTACACAAATTCAGCAGCAAAGCAGGATACAAAGGCAATACTCAAAAGTCAATAGCATTCCTCTACATAGATAACTAACATACTGAGAGGGAAACTATAGGAACAATACCTTTTATAATAGCACCGCAAAAAATGAAATACTTTGGAATTCACTTAACTGAGGAAGTCAAAGATCTTCTCATGGAAAATCACAGTAACCTAAGAAAAGAGATTGTATAGGATTTCAGAAAATGGAAAAATATTCCCTGCGACTGGATAGGAAGAACCAACTTCATGAAGATCACCATACTCCCAAAATTGTTGTACAGATTTAATGCAATTCTGATCAAACTATCCACAACATACCTCTCAGAACTAGAGAAATCATTCATTGCTAAAATTTATTTGGACTAGAAAAGACCTAGAATAGTGAAGGCAATCTTTTCCAACAAAGGCAAGGCAGGGGGCATCACTATTCGTGATTTGAAATTATACTACAAAAAATACTGTGATAAAATTAACATGCTATTGGCAACGAAATAGACTTGGGGATCAGTGGAATGGATTCGGCAATGCAGAGGCCTCTATTGACACACTCATCCACCTGATCTTTGACAAATGGGCCAAAGATACTCACAGAAAGAAAGATAGCCTCTTTAACAGATGGTGCTGGAAAAACTGGCTTTCTACATGCCTAAAACTAAAACTTGACCCACCTCTATCACCATGCACTATGCTAAAGTCAAAATGGATTAAAGATCTAAACATTAAAACAGAAACACTCAATCTCTTGGAAGAGAAAGTAGGACAAACTGTTGAAAACATAGGGGTAGGCAAACAATTCATGAAGAAACATGTATTCGCATAGGAAACACTTGAAAGAATTAATAACTGGGATCAACTCTTCTTTAGAAATTTTTGCACATCAAAAAAATTATCAATAAAGTTATAAGGCAACAAACAAATTTTGGAAAAAATTACTAATAAGCTCTCAGAGGAAGGTCTACTCTTTACAATTTATAAAGAACTAAGGTACATTAGGGCCCTCAAATTTAAAGGCCCAATCCAAAAATTAGCATCTGAGATGAATACACACTTCTGACAGGATGAAATTAAAGAAGCAAATAAATAGATGAAAAAATGCTCTACATCGCTAGCCATCTAAGAAATGCAGGTTAAAACAACACTGAGATACCATCTCACTCCAGAAAAATGTTTATAATGAAATCAACCAACAACAAAAGTTGGAGAGGATGTGGGGAAAAAGGAACACTCCTCCACTGCTGGTGACAGTGTAGACTGGTGCAACCATTGTGGACATTACTCAGAAAACTAGGACTGGAAATCACATTAAAGATGGCTATTCCCCTACTCAGAATTTTCCCAGAGGAACTGAAAACATCATATCATAGTGACATATGTGTACCTATGTTTATAGCAGCACAATTTGTAATAGCTAAATCCTGGAAACAACCTAGATGCCCAACCCATGAGGAATGGTTGAAAAAGATATGGTATTTTTATAAAATTGTGCATTACTCAGCTATAAAGAATGATAAACTTGAAGCATTTATATTGAAGTGGATGCCACTTGAACATATAGTCACAAGTGAAATAAACCGGACACACATGTGCAAATATCATATAGTCTCCCTAGTATAAGAAATCAAAAGAAAAAATACAAATAGGCAGGTATAACAACAAGTAAAAAGAATTTAGACAGACAGTGTAAACTGAGCTCTTTATGTTACAGGGTACTAATCAGCTTCTCTCCTGGGTGGTAAACAACCTATGTTTGCAGATCCAAAATTGGAGAAATGGAAGGGCTCCAAGTTCAGCCAACATTTTGTCCCTAGCTTTTCAAGGTCAGTGAAGACTGAGGACATAAGAGAACCTGTACTCTATCTAACATCATGGAATTCAGTTGTGCCCCAAATTTTCTGATCATGGATTTTATGGAGCCACAGAGGAATGTGATCAATGATCTAAAGTGTGCCTAAGGAGTGTCATATGTAAAGAAAACTGTCTCACAGTGTTTCACAGAAAGCAAACTGGTCAAACAATTGCTGTAACTCATCCACATGGCTGACACTGAGTGAGGTACAGGGTTGCAGAATAAAGTCTGAAGGGACTTGATTGACCTCATTAGATACAAAAGTTACACTTTTTATTATATAGGTCTTGCTTTGTCTCAGTCTTAACCAACTAGCAGAAGTGTACAGAAAATAGGTATATAAAATAAGGTCATAATAATAAGCTGAGCTGTAAATGGCTCTAGCCAACAACTTCTTTGGATGACTTGCTACTACTGTGGACTGTTGGACTGTTAGATTGTTTCACTGAATTCAAGCACCTACAATAATTGAATGACAATAGAATATCCATCTCTGACAGGACTAAACGAAAAAAAAGTTGGGATGCAATGGAAGAACCGTTCTGCATTTGTTTAAACAGTACAGGTAGGATAAATATGCAGTACTCTTGCATAATTATATGAGGAAAGATTTGCACTAATTTTGTTTGGGCAGGATATTCTGTCTGCTTCTTACACTATGAATAACCACTAGGAAGTTAATAATGTAAAAAGTATTAATTATTGAAACTGTGCTATAATTCAGCTTTAAGAAAAAGATAGGTATATAGCTACATTCTCTTAATTCATTGATTAGAGGCATCTGCTCTAATACTGTTTGTAAATAGAATATCATGTATGAACCTTGTACAACAAAAACCACTATGAAAACAATATGCAGTGTATTAATTACTGAATCTGTTCTACTAATTTGATTTGAAACTATCTGATTGCTATTTGTTCTTCAATAAAATAAGAAAAAATTTAAAAAGTGAAAAAACAAAGTTAACTTGCCGTGATAAAATAAATTTCAAGTAGGAAAACAAGGATTTCAATTTAGTTTATAATCCCTAAAACTAATGTTTCCTTAACTTCAGTATTTTGCAAGAGTCTGGATGACTGAGTTTTTGAATGGTCTTAGAAATTAAATAAAGTTGTCTGTGAAGGGAAACAACAAAAAAGTTCTTCCCTGACTGCAAAAACCACATTGTTCTAAACACTTGGCTGTTCAAAGATGCTATTATGTGCATGTGTGCTTGCCAATGAAAATGCTCTATAAAAGCTCACCTCTCAAGTAGAATTAAAATAATTATAATCATACTGGTCATACTGAAAGACAATTATCATTTTAATATTGTGCATTATAACAAAATAGAGTATGAAGTTGAAAATAAGAAACTAAGAAAAGACGAAATAAAGTGAAGTCTATTTTGTAATGGAAAAATATATATCTATATATACAAAATAGAATAGATATACAGCTACTTTCTCTTCGTTAAATGATAAGAAAGTCTTGAACTAATATTGTTTAGACAAGATATCATGCCTGCATCTTGTACTATGAATAGCTAATACAAAGACAGCCATATTCGATGTATTAATTATTGTAACTGTCCTACTAACCAGTTTTGAAATTTTTTTCATTGCTACTTTTTTCTCAATAAAATTAATATAAAAAATAAGACACAATATACACACAAAAATGTGAGACAATTGGATGCTAAAGTGTCCGTATTTGGGGCCGAGGAGATGGCTCAATAGAATAAGTGCTTCTCTGGCAAGCGCAAGGGTCTGAGTTCAATCCCCGGTTCCACCAAAAAAAAAAAAAAAAAAAAAAAGTGTCCGTATTTTAGGGCCAGCCTTGGCTCAAATATAGCCAGCAGCCATGCCCTGCCATTCCTGATGGCAATTGGGAGCGCTGTGCTTGGAGTCTAGTCTAGTTACTCTTGTGCACAAGTGCCTACATGCAAAATGCTAGTACCAACAGCACAAAACTCATTTTCTCTTTGGGGAAATAACTTCTTCTAGGTTCCCACCACCCTCCCATCTTGTGGTTTATAGAGATACTGATAGCAGAATGCATCAATGATGCAGGCCATCGACATAATGACTGGAAGGCAGCTGACTTTAGAACCTCTATTTGACAGGCAAAATTACTTCTCAGACAAAGATGCTCCACATCATGCTTAGAAAGGAAAAAAATGAAGACACACAAAAAACTCATATAACCACAATGCACTTGAGCATGCACAAATATAAACACGTACTACTTTATTTGCATATGGGATCATACACAAAAAACATATTGAAATGCATATGTATAGGAATACATAGTCTAGTGTACATATATACATTTACATATGGGAATAATGTACATAAAAATTGAGAGATATATAAAGATTTAAAAATCTTCTTTGACACACACATAATCCAAAACACTACTTGACACAAATAACCCATTTTAGATGATATTATAGTTAAAAACATTTAAAAACCTTTACTCTGTCCAATAGGGCCTTTGAAAAATGAGATCATGAAACCCACAAATAGGCAATTGAGCCATGTATCTGAAGCAGAGACCACAATTCCCAGTCCCAAGATTAGGTCTGTCCTCTCCCTGAAATTGACTCAGAGCTGCATGAGAACTTAAAACTATTCTTTTCTAACACCCATTGTAACATGAAAGGACATTTAGACATTGTCCTTCCTGTGTTTCAGGAACTCCCTAGAAAGAAAGTACTTGGATAAACCAGAGTAGCATTACCAAGACAGCACACACTATGAGATAACTTTCTTTTGCTGATCTAGGTCTTCCCAGGGTGGTTCACAGTACTTCTAAGAATGGTAAACAGGGAAGTTGTCAAGCAAGCATCCAGCATATGTATTTTTGTACCCAAACTTTAAAAAAAAATATATATGCTGGTTGCCACATCACTTAATAACTCTGAGTTGTTTCATTTTGGAATGTGCAAATTATCAAATGGGTAGAGTGTACAGATTTCAATGTGATAAGCTATATAACCCTTTATAACATGTCATAAAATATTGTAAGGTAAGTCTTACTACTGGTGTTCTCTGGCTTCTGTTTTATCCATTGCTTACATGTTTAATTATTGTGTTACTAAAATAGTGTTAAATTATTTTTTTGCACCTATGATGTGTCTTTGTTCTGCTCTTCTTTTTCCTATATGAGCCAGGTTACAGTTATTGCACTATAAATATCCTTCCTTCTCAGCAGCACCCAGGCTGTGAATCCTCTCAGAACAAGAGTATTTATACTTAATTCAACACATTATAACACATAGAACCCTTATCTCACTAATCTTCTGAAGACTGGGTAAGAGGTGAGATTTCTAGAGAGAAGAAACTGGAGTCAGCTAATGTGAGCTAATACCAATCCCTCTAATTCAGAACCATTATGTCCTTGAGATACATAAAGTACCAATTTTTTTGGTACTAGGGATTAAACTCAGGACACTGTGCTTGCCAGGCAAGTGATTATTAAACTGAGCTATCTCCTTGGCCCCTAAAGTACCATTTATGATGGTGCATAGGCATTGAAGATGACATAACTGCAAACCAAAGACTTAACATATGGCTATGGTTTGTGTCTAGTTGTAACCCCAAAGCCTCATGTAGTCGTGGGTTGGGGACTTCTAGAGTTTGTGATTAACTCATGATACACTGGGATTATCTGTGATCTAAGGCTGGAATTATGAATTTTAGTACTGCTGGGATTATGAGTGTGAGTACTACACCCCAGCCTGGGGTAGAGAGCCTGAATGTAATATAACAGATAGAGAGACAGACTTTCTTTAGCTATTGCTCTTTGTTGCATTATTGTTTTTCTGCTGCCATGAACTGATGCTCTTCACATGTGCCATTCTGCCTTGGAGCTAGCCAGGTATAGACTGAAACCTGCAGTAACTGTGAGCTAAATAAACCTTTCCTTCCTTCATTTGGGTGATGGGTATTTGTCCCAGCAACCAGAGAAGAGTATCTAAGACACATAGAATACCCAAGGGAGTTTGATACCTGGCTTATCATACCCTCAAGGATAGAACCAATGTTTTGGAGGACTGAGTGGAGTCCAGCAATGTGTCAGAGGCTACAGTTTAAAGTAATCATATGTTGGGAATTTGGGTAAAGCTTCAGCACAATGAATTATAATGAAAGAAAGGAAGTAATTGATTTCTCAGAAACTCATACTGGCACTATGCCACTAGTACAATTATTGTATATAAATTTCACTTACTGCTAAGGCAAAATATTCAACAGTCAAAGATAAAGAGGGAATGATTTATTTACCGCACCATTTGTACAAATTTAATTTCATAAGTCAATCATTCTAAGGCAGTGTTTCATAGCAGATCAGCCATGAAGAAACCAGTCATGGGGGCAGAAGAAAACAAGCAATAAAGGAAGGGCCACAGATTATTCTGTTTCTTATATTTCCTTCAGGCTACTGAGGTTGGGTATTACTCATACCCTTAATTCTAATATCCATGAGACTAGTATGGCACCAAATATCAATCTAGCTGTCACACTCTTTAGAACCAGACAATTCTGAATGTGTCCCATATATGACTCATGAAGCTTTGGGGGACATCTTAGATGCAAGCCATAACAAGTGTTCACACAGATCAAGTAGGGTTCTACTATACCTAATTTCACATAGAGCAGACATTGAAGGGCTGCCTGGAATGGTGAAGTTTGATTATTACTGAGTTGATAATTAACTACTATTAACTACCATATCCTTCAAAATCATGGCAAGAATGTACACAGCATTAGACCCTGAGAAAAATGATGAGAAAGAAAACAAAAATAAACTAAAGGAAGTCAGATATGATGTACATGGTGGCCATTCTGTCTTATTGTTTAGTATACTGCTCCATCATGGCCTTGATGAAACTGGGTTATGCGATTCTGTCTCCTTCACAAGACAATCACCTCTCTCTTCAATGGGCTTGCTCTTCACACAAGAGGACCTAATGCTTATCTGTTGCAGAATCTATCCTGATTGACTCAGATCTCTGGAACTCTAAATTGTGTCACTGAAAACCTAGGTTTCTGAGGCTATGGTGGTAAATATCCCATTCTCCAGCCCCATTTTGGGTTCATCTTGTGGACTGTAACCAGTAATCTGCTCTGAATCATCAGCTGTGGTCAATATATGATTCTCACACAACCACAAAGAAGAGGGAATCTGGGAAGGCATTGGAAGAAGGATGCTATCTTAAAAAGCTTCCCATGATGAAGCATCACAACAACAGGAGGAAACAAAAGTGACTGAGCTCACTCCCCACCCTCCCTTTGCTGGGGCATAAATGAGAGCAAGGACAAAGCTTTAGAAGTCCTCACCTGGAATGTCTTCTTAGAAAGATGCAGTTGCTCCTGCTCCTGTTGGCCTTCTTTCTGATCCACAGGACAAGGGCAGGTAAATTACCATCTCTACTCCCCAAAGCCCAAACCCAGTTCTACAGAGGACATTGTTGTCCTGTCTTCTGCAAACTCCTGATCCTTATGTCTACCAGGATTGCTCTGATCTTAACTTTTGATCCTAACAGAGAACTCCAAGTATGACTCTGGATAGGCTGCCACAAATTGTTCTCAACAAAAACTATGGCACACTAACTCCTCAGTAGTCCACATCTGGGAAGTGAGTCTTTCCTCAAAGTGCATGCTAATGGTGAGAAGTTACAGGAGAAAATATCAAACTCTTCTGGAGCATGGAGATTAGTCCTGTCTTCTATGTCTGGGAGGAGAAAGGTGTAGCCCTCATCAGGTGCTTAGCAGAGATGCCCAGAGATCAGTGAGGCCAGAATGTATGGATTCATTGTTCTCAAAGCACTATTTTTGCCTTTTCTAATTCCTAGTTCCTTTCTCTAACTCTTCTTTAATCCCAACCTTCAGTGGCTCCCTGCTTCCCACATGAGCTACACAGGCAGACTCTAACTTCCCTGCCTTCTATAATCCCATCAACACTGTCCTACCAGCCTTCATACAGAGACTGCCTGAAGCTGTTCTGTTGCACTCCATGAAGAGTTCTGAGACACCCACTACATCTGAGGCCCTAGGAAAGATGATCAGGAAACAACTACAGTATACCTGAAGCCCTGCCAGAATGATGTCAGCTGGAGCTCAAGAAACTACAAGCTGTACCCTGATCCATACAGTTCCCATGTTGAGTGCTCTGATTCCACATCCTCAACCCACTCTCCTCTCTATGCAGGTCAGTGGACTCACAATATCTAGAAACAATCATCTTGCTGGATGCTCAAAGCATCAAAAAACAGAAGACTCAGCAGCTCATATGTGTGAAAAGATCCATTCCATACCCACTGTACGTACTATCATAGAAATTGCACCAATGACACCATGCTGCTACAAGTGAGGCACAACTGCCTGCTGCTCTTTCTCTCCTTGTATTTTCCCTCACACTAGAATTCTGTGCCTTCCCTCTTTGCTATCATGTCTATCACTATGTCCAGACTCAGAGGCATAGGCTGATCTGGACCCTTACTTGTTTCTCATCAGCTAGAGGAAAAGGCCAACCTGACTAAAAGAGGTGCAGCTTCTCAAGCTACCAAATGGCAAGTCCCAAGTAAATCTAGGTGCCATGTGCCTGGTGGCCGGATGGTGACAGTTGTCTGCAAAAGGGAGAAGTCCAAACACACTGCATGAAGTGAAGATAACAATGCAAAAGGATAAACAATGTGAGACCCGCTTTCCCAGTTATGACAGTGCCACAGAGATGTGTGTTGGAAACCCAAAGACTATAAAATACTCCTTTAAGATGAGATGGAGCAGGGCCGGCGGTATAGCTCAGAGGACTAAGCGCTTGCTTAGGTAAGCACAGCGGCCAGGGTTCGATCCCTGCTTCTGCTTGGCATGCCGGCCCCGCCTTCGGGTGCGCTGAGCGGGCGATGGAGTCTGGGCATGGTGGTGCGTGCCTGTAATCCTCCAAGCAGGAGGATCACTGTGAATGTGGGCTTCATAGTGAGACCCTGTGAAAGAAAGAAAGAAAGAAAGAAAGAAAGAAAGAAAGAAAGAAAGAAAGAAAGAAAGAAAGAAAGAAAGAAAGAAAGAAAGAAAGAAAGAAAAGAAAAACCTAAAGATGAGACTGAGCATATGTCCCTGTTGCCTTTGGGAGGAAGGGTGTTTTGGATAAACATAGGAGCAGGGGACTCAAGGAGCAGGGCATCACTGAGTAGGCTGTGATAATTCTCCCTGAAAAGAGAAAAAGGGACCAGTCTGAGCAAATAAATAACAAAGGATCCTAACATTTCATAAATGGTCATTTTGTGAACAGTGCCCTTATGGAAGCATGAGTTTGATACATACTGCCTGAGCTCACATCACAGGCATTAGAACCCATCCCTTGGGTGTTTATTAATTAAAGTGAATTGGCTTCTACTGAACCTCTTCATCAATGGGCTTATCCTTCCTGCTCCATGTCTGGCCCACTTACCTGCCTTCATATCCTTAAGCAGTAGTCTGATGCCAATAATCCCACAGGACTCCACAAGGATGAGCTTTCAGGATGTAAAAGTGTAAATGAAGGCTGACTGAGAACAAGGAAAAGCAGTAACACTGCTCAGAGCTTGGCTGCTGAGGACCACAGTGCCTGTCCCTTCCCTCTTGTCTCTCACCAGTAGACTGTGAGTAGTATTTCAAGAGTGGTATGAGATATCTGAGGGAACAAATGTAGGAAGTGCATTGCCTCATGGTCTCTCTCTATTTACAGGTTGACTCT
This sequence comes from Ctenomys sociabilis, assembly GCA_004027165.1. NCBI lineage: Eukaryota > Metazoa > Chordata > Mammalia > Rodentia > Ctenomyidae > Ctenomys > Ctenomys sociabilis. The sequence goes on along the minus strand of PVKA01019037.1, from coordinate 18,937 downwards.
GAATGCCCCCTTGTGTGTAATAATGTCACCCAGGGCATTGCCTCCTATGGAAAAAAAATGGGAGAGCTCCAGGTATCTGCACCAAGCTCTCATCCTATAAAGACTGGATAAAGAAAATCATGAGACACCACTGACAGCAGGGTGCAAGCTAAGCCCCCTCTGTGAACAACCATCTTTACTGGAGATGAGCCCAGAATTGCTGTACAGCAGATTTCAGCACTGAAATAGATAACTCATCTCAGTAAGAAGGCTGGTTTCTTACAGTTCATTTACTTTCCCTCACAGAGACCAACTCTGTGTTAAGCAGGCCAGTGATATAGTTCTGCTGACTTCTGCCCCCATCCCTCCTGCTTCCCTCAATGCCTTCAAACTTCCCACTTATGGCTGTTTACCAGGTCCTTCTAACCTGCTTTACTTTCCCCACAGCCTCCCCTTTTACAAGGATGGAAGCTAAGCACCTTCAGAAGGAAATGCACACAGCTCTTATCCTCAGCCTCAGGATAAACATGTAACCTCTTCATGTTTCACATGGCAGAGGAGAGGGGGAATAATTTCATGAGTACTGTGAGCCTGTCAGGCACCGCTCAGTCCCATCACACTGAAGATGGGAAGCTCTTTCTAAGCAGGACATTTCTCTCTGATAGGTTTAAGGATGGAGTAGGTGGTGCAGGGTTTCCTTAGTAGACTCTTTATTGTCAACTGAAATTTGCTTCCTTCACCTTTCTCCTCTATGACCAAGACTAAACTAGGCTTATAGCCACTGGGCTGCTCATTCTATGTTGTCCCCTCTCACAGTTGTCACTACCCACCAACTGTTCTCATTTGGTCACAAGGTTTTCATTAATTCCTTTCTTAAATACCTCCACCTAGGAAGTCCAGAATCACATGTGGTTACACTCAAGGCCCATAGAGGACAAGGCTGGTGGGATCAGAACCTATAGCCCTACCTCTCACTTGGACATGACCCCTCAATTCTCTGATCTCCTATATAGTCCAAGGCTGTTTGTCACTGAGTCACCTAAGTCCCTTTCACCCTATCTCTGATGATCACTTTTTCCCTCAAATCTTTGAGTCTCTGGGCACACATGGACTATACCAATCTTTATCTTACAAAGAACTCCACTGTATAGAAGGGTAAGAAAACTTACTCATTTTCATAAATCAGCAAAGAAGTACTCCCTGAGTGTTTACTAACTACTTGCTCTTAGAGTTCAGTGCTGAAGATAATAATAAACCCAATGAACCTGGAAGTGGTAAAAACTTTGCAAATTTTGTCTATCTTCCAGATTGGTACATAAGGCCTAAATCTATGTGGGAAATTTATAGAAATAAAACACCTTTCTTTTTCTTCCTGCTTGCAAATTCTATCAGTATTATCACCTGACACTCTGGAAAGGCATGATATTATACATGACATTAGGGACTGTGGAGATAGTTCTGTAGTCTAAGCAGCCACCTGTCAAGCACAAGGATGGGGGTTTCATTCCCCTAATTGCTTGCCATGCCCACCCAGAAATCAGTGCACACCCTGCTGGCCACTGAAACCAAATACAGTGGTGCATGGCTGTAATCCCAGAGCTGGAGTGACTGAGACGGAAGAATAACTACAAGTCAGAACTACATAGTGAGACTCTGTACCAAATAAGTAAATAAAAGATTAAAATAAATAAAAAGAAATGACATTGTACTTCTGTAGGAGAGACATACCTTCCTGCTGCTCGTGTAATTCTTATGCAGGGTCATTTCTTTCCCTGGAATGCTGTTCTTTCCTCCTTGGCATCTTGGCCATCACGATGTCCAGGCATAGGGTCTGTGCTATAGGCTGATCTGGTCTCTCTCTGTCTCCTTCTCTCCCTCTCTCCCTCAATGCCTATCTCTTTCTCTCAACATTTAGTGCAGGGGGCATCTACAGGGTATCACTATAGAGCTCGGACTTGTACTTGATTCTCCTGTTTTCAGCTTCCCAAGCACTGGGATTACAGGCATGCGCCACCATACTCAGCCTCAATTGCCATCCCAGGGTGCCCTGGGGGTGGGGCCAACACTGCAGGCCAGGCATTGAACCTCTGACCCCTGCATCTGCCTAAGCAGATTTTTTTTTTTAAAATCCATTGTGATATCTGGTCGGCGCTATGATCTGGACTCTCTTTTCCCTATCAGTTGGAGAAAAAGTTCAAGCAGAGTAAGGCTGTGAAGCCCCTCAGACTTCCTGAAGACATGACCCAGAATAAGTAGTACATGCTTCATGGCAAGCTGGGCAATAACGATCCTATCAGACTAGGGCAACTGCACTGCAGAGTTGGAGCTGACAGTACAAGATGAACAGCAGAACATACATATATGTATATTCTAATGTCACCGAGATTTGTGTGGGAGACCCCAGGAACACCAAAACCAGTTTTAAGGTGAGGATATCAATGTCTATAAACATAGAACTCAGGATAAGAGGAACTTCATGGAAGGTGATAATGGCCAATTTCCAAAACTGTCAGTCCATGGCTTGGAAGCTAGAGATTCTCCAGCCATACAGTCTTTAACAGTGCCCCAGGTGGATGAGTAGAAGATGGGAAAAGTCAGGTAACCAAATATGGTGTTATCATAAGAGTGACTCTAAGGACTGCATGGAAATTCATAGGTAAGTTACAATTGTAAAGTTGGGATCAGGATAGAGCCTCTAGGTCTTCTCTGTCTTGTTGTGTTCTCAGTTTCTGATATATATGGTCCACTGAGGTTTTGAGGAGCACCACCAGAAAGAGGCCAACTCAGATCTTTCTATCCCATCAGCAGGGAACTCTGGGGGTCCCCTCATGTGTAACAAAATGATGAAGGCATTTTCTCCTATGAAAGAAACAATGGAAGATCCCCAGTAGTCTTTACAAAGCTCTCCCAGTTTCTGCCCTGGATAAGAAGCACTATGGAGTACTTGTAACAGCAGGCATAACTTGTGCCTTACCAGCATTTTTGAAGCAAAAGAAATTATCTCTTGAGCATCGGCCATAGAAATTGCATTGTGATAATAAATGGTTCTCAAGAGAATGTGGATGAAGTCCTATGTGTTCACTGAACCCAGCTGCATATGAAGCTGCACTGATTTCCACTCTGGGTGTGGCTTCCTGCTTTATCCCTTCATCTTTTCTTCCCATGTTCTATTTCATGTAATAAAAGGAAACACCAGATGTCATACACTGTTCAAGTGCAATTTATTGTGATGCTTAGCTCTAACATGTGGACTTTCTCCCTGTGTAGTAGGGAGTCTGCAGCACTAGAAATCCTTCTCACATACACAGTATTATGTCCTCTTTGATTAATGCTCCAAATATGAGCCCTCTCCAAATATGAACTCCAAATATGAACTCTCAAATATGAAATTCCTATTGAGAAATTAAGAATTTCTCAATATGTCTAAGCCAACAGCTTTTATTAGGCCCCCCAAAAATTTGGAAGAGAAGGGAGAAGTGGAAAAGGGGTAAGTCCAAGAACCAAGGAGGCCAAGATATTCAGATTCACGCTTCCCAGGCCTCTCCCCGCTGGAGCAGGTTTCTCTTTAATGCAGTGCTATCTGTTGCTTAGAAAGAAGTGACTCAGTTTTCCAAGTCCCATTTTCTGCCCTCTGCTGGGCCAGTAATAAGTTCATTTCATCCCCAGCCTCCTTGCTGCCTGGCCTTTCTATACCAGCCACTGTCTCCATCACAGTACACTTGGCTACAAGACCCTTTTCCTTACAGTTCTTTAAGCCTGCTTCCTCTCTTCTCCCAACACAGATAACAATTATGTGTGCATCCAGCTGTATCATTTGCTCCAGTGAGATTTGGAGTTATCTCCCCTTCTACTTGGGCAGGAATAGGTGATTGCCCTGATTGAGTCCAGCATGCTTCAAGGGCTCAGCATCACCCCCTGGGGAGTGACTCTGCACTCTCAATTCTTGTAGCCTGGCCTAGACTTATAGTCCAGCCTCTCCTTTCTGGCAGGCCTAGGTGACAACAGCATGTGAACCAGATAACCCAGGGCTGCTGGAAGGAAGGATCCCTTAGCCATCTGTAAACAAACAGTGATCTATTTCTTTGTATCAAACACATTATAGGCTCAGGCCTCACCTTTCAGTAAGTCTCAAGAATGAGAAACTTTTTTTTTTTTTTGAGGAACTGGGGATTGAACACAGGCTGTTGCACTTGCCAGGGAAGTGCTTATTCTACTGAATTATCTCCCTGGCCTCAAGAGAAACTTCTAAATATCCATAAATTCTGTCATTCCTTAAAGCAGTTCAGTATAACCCAGGGAGATTCATATTTGGAATCCACTAGAAATCTTATTTGAAAAAGAAATTTTAAAAAATTCTTTGTAATATCTTGGTTGTGTGTGATGTTTTCACATGCTTGATATATTTGGCTCCTGATGAACATTGAATAACACTGGAAGAGAGATTGTGATTCTGATGTCCTGAGATAGCCCATCGGGACCACATAGATCTAGGTCCAGGAGTGCGGAAGGGAACAGGAGACAGTCCAGCCAAGCTGAATTTGAACCTACAAGGCTCCAGAATGCCACAGTTCAGTTATGAGACAGTTGTAACATGATGAAGTCACTTAGGACCACATATTTCTAACAGCACTACCACTGAGTTGTATTTGACACCACACAATCAACACACGTAGCTATGCTGAATCAAGTGAGTCTATCATCAAACAGATTGTCTGAATAAGACTCTACTATGTCACAAAATAACAGGAACACTTGCTAAATAAGATTGCATCAATTTAAATGCTTTGCATAGCAGAAAAAACAATAGTGAAGAGTAACGGTTAATGGAATCTTTGGAGAAAGTCTTTACCAACTACTCTTCTGAAAGAGTGTTAGTACTCAAGTATACAAAACTCTAAAATGTAATACCAAAGAATACTGAGTAGATGTGGTAAACTGTTGTAATCCCAGTTCTCAGGAGGCTGAGCCAGGAGGATCACTGCAACTGTGATGAATCTGGGGTAGAAAGTGAATTTAAAGCTGGCCTGAGCTATATAAAAACTCCCAGACTCACAGAAAATAAAAAAGTTCATAAGTGTCAAGAGAGTTGAACAGACACTTCTCCAAGCGAGTAAAAGTGTACATGAACTACAAGCATGTAAAATTTTTTCAACATCTTTAGCCAAAAAATAACTAAAATTCAGTTACATTACAATTCCGTTGGCAGAAGACAATGCAAAGGTTGGGCCTTGGGAAAGTTTCCAGCCAGATTGATCTCTGCCCCATCACCCCCACCATTATGGTAGCCTCATGGAGCTACATTTATCCCTTCACCATTTCAGAAGCATTGGTGAGCCCCACTCTGTCCCTCCACCATCACAAGTCTTACAGAGATTTGACCTGCAACTCTACCATCACAGAAGACAGGCTGTAACCTGGACTGCAAAGGAGCCTTGGCAAGCACTGCCCTTTCTTTGCAACCATTTCTGGAGTCTCACAAACCTGTGGTTCAACATCACAGAAAAAGACTGAATCCTAGAGTTCTCAGAGTGGCCTCATGATTCCAGCCCTTGAGACTTCCACTGTGGTGGGAAAGCTTCAATGATTGAAAACCCAACTCCTCATCTTTGGGGGGACTGTTAATTAACCCTACTCAGATCCACCCTATTGTGGGATGCTTGGGAAGCTTCAGCCTGTCTGCCATCATCATGGGAGGCTTGATGAGTTCTAGCTCACCTATTCTCTCAATGTTACAGAAGCCATGCAGAACCACAGAAAGGGAAACTTTGGTGAGCTAACCTACCTTAACTACTGAGCGCCTTGCTGACATTCACCCCATATTATTAATGGTGCTCCTGAGCTGAATGAATATGGGGAACTTCAAAACTGTCAAAATGAAGGAGCATGGGAGAATGTCATAGTTCCACCATACCTAGAAAATGGCCAGGACCAAAAGATATAGCGGAATTTGGATGAGTCATGGCCAATGCTTGACCAGTTTGCTCTCTGTGAGAGCATGAAAGAAAGATTTCTCTCCATGTGACTCTCCCCAGACACACTATAGAACTTCTATCTCTTTCCTCTGTGCTTCCATAATCTCCTTGTTCAGAAAATTTGCAGCTCAACTGAGTTTCATGATGTTGCAGTACAGGTTCTCCTATGTCCTGAGTCTTCTCTGACCTTGAAAGGCAAGGTCCAAAATGTTGTCTGGCCTTGAGGCTCTTCTATTTCTCCAATTTTGATCTGTGAATTTAGGTTGTTAACCATCCAGAAGAAAAGCTGATTAGTATCCTGCAGCATATGTCATTCACTTTGCCTTATCTGACTCGATTGTTTTTAGTTGTTGCTGTACATTTCTGTTTGCTTCTTATACCAGGGAGACTATATGATATTTGCACATGTGTGTCTGGTTTATTTCACTTATGAGTATATATTCAAATGACATCCACTTCAATATAAATGCTTTGAGCTTATCATTTTTATAGCTGAGTAATGCACAATTTTATAAAAATACCACATATTTTTCAACCATTCCTCAGAAAAGTATAAAAATGAGGTATACAACATGGGGCCATAATAATAAGTGACATTATAAATAGCTACGGTCGACAACTTCTTCAGATAACTCACTGTTGTTGTGGAATACTGGACTGTGTTGGATTGTGTCATCGTGTTCAGGCACCTAAATTGGTTGAATGACAATGGAGTGCCCATCTCTGACAGGTGTAGACATAGGAAGGGGTATAGAGAGAATCATGATTTTTGTGTATGGAGAGTACAGTTAGGATAGATATACCGTGCTTCTACATAATTCTGTGAAAGGCAAGATTTGCACTAATGGTGGTTGGACACGATATTATGTTGGTTTCTCATACTATGGACAAGCCCTAGGAAATAACAAGGTAGAAAGTATTAATTATTGAATCTTTAATAGAATACAGGTATAAAAAATAAGATATGTAAACAGCTACACTCTCTTAATTTGCTGATAAGACACATCTGTTATAATAATGTCTGTGGTTATAATGTCATGTATGCACCTTGTACAATACCAAAACATTATGAAAACAGTTTTCAATGTATTAATTTATCGAATCCATCTTTTCAAGGTGTCTGAAAACTGTCTCATTGATATTTGTACTTCAATAAAATAAAAAAATAAATTAAAAAAAAAAGAATTTGTAATTCACAAACATAAAATTTTTGAAAATGTAGAGCTAGGTTAAAGACAAACTCCATAAGGCTATGGAGGAAACCAGATGAGAAAATAATCTCTCAGAAAAGAAATGATGAAATCAAGAATGAATTTCTCAGTTTATTTAAAGAGGACATAGATAAAAAAGAGAATATGAAAGTAATAGAAACATTGAATGAACAATACACAAAAATGTAGAATGCATGAAACAGATTCAAATGGGCATTTGAATTAGACATAAAATTTGCAGAAATAGTAGCAGAAAATTTTGCAAGCATGGGGAAGGAATATGATATAAAGATTCTTTTAAGTGAGGGATAGAAAACTTCAATTATCCATAATCAAGTAAATCAAAATACATGGAATTTTATAAAAATATTACACTAAAACACATGATGAGCAAAATCCCAGAAATTCAGCACAAGAAAACCATACTAAAAGCTGTTCAAGAAAAGAAAGAAATCACCTTTAATGAATAGCTCATCAGATTAACGACAGATTTCAAAACAAATTACTTGGTCAACAAGATCATTGAGTGCAGTATTTCATGTTCTGAAAGAAAACAACTTCCTACCCACACTGATGTAGAATTCAAAATTATATTTCAAAATTGATAGTGAATCTAAGATATTTCCATGAAAAGGATATCTGAAGCAATTCATGAGCAACAAACCAAAAGTACAAAGACTACTGAAAGATATTTGGGAAAAAAAGATAACTTGAAGAACAAGTGCCTAAAAGAAATATCAAAAAAGCAAACAATTAAATACAGAAGAAAACTTGAAAATAGCATATAAGTAATATGACAAAGATAAGCCTAATAACCATAAGTAAAAATGGATTCAGTTTACATATCAGAAGAAATAGACTGGCAGAGTGGACCAAAAAAAATCAAACAATATGCTTATATAAGAAGCACATTTAAGTCAAAAGGAATTTTTTTTTTCTTTTTTGGGTTAACTGAGGATTGAACTCAGGCCCTTGTCCTTGCCAGGGAACCGTGTACTCCTCTGAGCCATCTCCCCAGCCCCTCAAAAGGAAATTTATAGACTTAAGTCACAGGGTAGAAAACAACACTCCCTGTAACAGTAACCCAGAATTATGCAGAGGTAGTTATTTTGGTTGCTAATAATGTCACCTTCAACTAAGAATGATCAAAATAGATAAAGAAGTTCTGTACATTCTTGCTAGGGGAACACAACACTGAAAAAGGAAGAGATAACAATCATGTAGATATATATCTCCAGTGTATGAGCAACCAACTATATAAGATGAATCCTAATAGAAAAGGAAAATCAAATGAACAGTAACATAATTGTACTGGAGGACTTTACCAACCCATTGATACAAAGAGACAGATCACCTAGGCAACAAATCAGCAAAGAAATAATAGAACTAAACCAAATGTGTGAAGAAAGGTCTTAGAACTTTACAAGGTGTTATTCCCAAGAGCATCAGAATACATATTCTACTCATCATGGAATATTCTCCAAAATAGACCATATTCTAGTGGAATGCAACATGCTGAAGTACTTGCTAAGGAACTGAAATAATCCTATGCATATTATCTGACCATAGTGCAATGAAACTAAAATTTATTTACAAAAAATCATAAAAACTCCAAAAAGGCATGGTAAATTCTGACATGAAAAAAATAGAAAGAACATGAATAGACAACCTTATCCTCCATCTAAAAAGTCTAGAAAAGAAACGCAAGTCAGATTCAAAACCTGAAGAAGATAGGAATTTAGAACTGAAAGATCAAAAATTAATGCAATGGACAGAAGGAAAATAATACAAAACATTAATGAAGTGAAGAGTTACCTCTTTGAAAGAATAAATAAAATTGATAAACCCCTAGCCATACTTCTTCAAAAACAAAAGAGAAAGAAATAATTCAAATTCCTACAGTAAGGAATGGAAATGGCAAAATTACTACATTCTACAGAAATTCAAAACATCATCAGTACTCACGCTGAAAATATTTACTAAAATAGGATGAAAAACAAAAAAAAAATAGGCAAGTTCATATATATCTAGATACAAATAGCTGAGCTCTATGTAAATATAGAGAACATTTAATGCCAGCTTTTCACAAACTCTTCATTGAAACTGAAAGAGAGACAATTCTTCAAAACCGCATATCCTGGAGGCATGTATTACTCTAGTACCCAAAACAGAGAAACCCCTAATCAAAAAGAAGAACTAAACTATAAGTCAATCTACCTAATGAACATGGATGCTAAAATGTTCAATAAAATATTAAAAACTATGCAGAAAATCATCATGAAGATGATACATTGTGCCTATCATTTCTGGAATGCAGGGCTGTTTCAATATGCAGAAATCAATTAATGTAATACATCGCATCAACAGAGAAAATACAAAAAAATCACATGATCATCTCCATAGATGCAAAAAAACCTTTTGACAAATTTTAGCACTCATTCATGACAAACATTCTGTAGAGAATTAGAATAGATGGGCTTTACATTAACCTGATATAAACCATCTATGAAAAATCAACAGCCAACATCATGCTAAATGGACAAAAACTGAAAGCTTCCACTGGAGAATCAGGAAAAAAAAAAATCAAGAAAGAGACAACAATGTGCACTGTCATCAATTTTATTCAATATAATTCTGGAAACATTAGCAAGAACAATTATACAAGAGACAGAAATAAAAGGAATAGTGATTGGAGAGGAAGAAGTGAAAATACCATTATTCACAGATGGCATCACACTTTATATGGAACATCCCAAAAATTCTCCCAAGAGACTAATAGATTTAACAACCAAATTCAGTGGCATAGCAGGACACAAAGTCAATACTCACAAATCAATAGCACTTCTGTACATAAACAAATACACCATAGAACATAGGGAAACCATTCTTTCAACCATAACTCTACAAAAATGAAATGCTTAGGAATCAATCTCACAAAATAAGTAAAATAAAATTTTATGCAGTGAAAATTACAATACTGTGACAAAAGAGATCCAAGAGAATTTCAGAAAATGTAAAAATATTCATTGCTTATGCACAGGAAGAACAAAATTTGTGTAACTATATATGCTCCCAAAATTGTTACATAGATTCAATGCAATACCATTGAATCCCATTGAAAAAAAAATAATTTTTTTCTCTATCTCTGAGACATACTAATAGTGTAACATTAGAGTATCTCACAGATATAGAAAATAATCCTAAAATGCAGCTGGAAATGGAGAAGACCCAGAATAGCAAACTCAATCCTGAGCAACCAAGAAAAAGCAAGAGGCATCACAATCCTTGACTTAAAATTATACTCAAAGCAATTTGGTAAAATCGTCATCATACTAGAAAGAAAAACACACTGGAGCACCAATGAAATGGATAATGAGGAACAGACACAACCATGAACATACTCAGTCACCTTATTTTGACAAAAGTGCCAAACATTTTCACTGAAGAAAGATAGCTTCTTTATTAAAGGATGCAGTAAAATCTGGATTTCCATATGCAGAAGACTAAAATTAGACCTATCTCAATCACTAGGCACCATACTGAAGTCAAAATAAATCAAATATTTTATTACTAAAACAGAAACACAAAATCTACTAGAGAAAAAAGTAGGTATAAGACATAATGTTAGATTATACCTACTTTTTTTGTATTTGCTCTGTTGAGAGTTTATAAATAAAAAACAAATTGCACTGTAAATATATCAAATAATCATCAGCTGGAGTGTCATATTTTTTAAAATGTTTGTGTATGTAGAAAGAAATAACCAACAGAGTAAAAAGGAAACCCATGAATTGGGAAAAAGAAATTAGCCAACTATCCCGCAGACAAAGGATTTCTATCTAAAACATATAAAGAAGATTTCAAAAAAATTAAACACTCAAAATTCAAAGAACAAATCAAAAGCTCAACAATGAGAAGAAATTTCTCAGATGAAGAATATGAATATTAGATAAATATATGAAAAATGTTCACCATTATTCATCATTCAAGAAATGCAGAATTTCTGCCATGTTTGCGGAATGCCCAGATACACCCTCGCCCAAGCCCAGGGAGTGTGTAGGAGAGCTTCTGGCTACCCACGCCAGCAAGACCTGTCCAAACCCAAGCATGCTGCATGAGTGAGATCCCCTTCTGTGCCCTTGGGACACCACCCACTCTACCCCCCAAGCCCAGAAAGCTAGTGAGAATTTCTGCCACATTCACAGGACCCACAGATCCAGCCCTATCCTAGGCCCAGGGAGTGTGTTAGAGAGCTTCCCCACTCCCCTAGCCCTCTTGTCCACTTGAGACAAAGCTCAGGCCTGGCATACATGCCTAGGGTGAAACTCTGCATCTGTAGTCCTTGAAGAGACAGTAGGGGACAGAACCACGCAGCTAGTCCAGGAGAAGAACATCTTGCTGGGGGGACACAGTAGGTTCATTCAGAAGGGCTATAGCAGGAAGGAGTTGAGCACAGCCACCAGATCCAAGCCAGGCACAACTGGATAAATTCAAACTGTCTAAAACTACAACTGAATTTCAGTAGGTGCTAAGGCTGTAACTACCCCAAAGCTCTATAACAAAGGTCCAAAGACACTGCTATACAAAATGACAACAAGAAGAAGCAAAATGAAATTTCAGACCCCAAGTCCACCCATAACAAATAAAGAGGACACTAGCACAGAACAAATTGAGAATCAAAGAGCTGAAATCAATGAATTAATAGCTTCTGAAATAAAGAAACAACTGCAGAAAGGTATAGGGGAACTTAGATCAAAAAAAAATCTCTGAATTAATAGCACTTGAACTAAAGAATCAACTGAAGAAACATATGGAGGAAACCCAGTGCCCACCCAGGACAAGTGCACAGGACACTATCTCAGCTGAAACCTATGAATTATTAGAGTTGGAAGTAAATAAGAAATATCAGAAAGGTATAGAGGAACTCAGAGCAGAATTAATTTCTGAAATAAAAAAGAAAACTCTAAATTAATAGCATCTGAAGTAAATAATCAAATACAGAAACATATGGAGGAAACCCAATCTGCAAAAAACTCTGCAGTAAAAGAATTAATAACTGCTTCTAAAGAAGACATTGATAAAAAAATAAAGATTATAAAAATGATGGATTCCTTGAATGAGCAATACAGAAAAGAAATAGATCACATGAAGCAGAGTCAAAGAGATTCAGAGGAACTCAATCACAAGCTTGCAAAACTGTTTGAGTGAAAGTGAAGACAGAGTCTCATATCTTGAAGATGCTGGTGCAGATAGTTAAAAGATAAAATTTCTCTTAAGAACAACTAGGATACAGGAAAGAATAATTCATCATCTGCAAGACAACATGAAGATGAGCAACGTGAAACTGGTAGGAATCAATGAGAAAGAAGGAGTCAATACAAATGACATTAAAAATATAGGCAGAAATAATAGCAGAAAACTACCCAAATATGAAGAAACAATCTAATATCCAGGTAACTGAAGTATACAGAAAGCCAAATAACTTCAACCCCATTAAAAACACACTGAGACCTATAATAGTCAAGATCCCAGAAATCCAGGACAAGAATAATATAGTGAAAGCTGCTATGGAAAAGAAGCAGATCACATTCAAAGGCAAACCCATCAGAATTGCCTCCAACTTTCCCTTATAAAGCATGAAGGCAAGAGCATGGAGCAGAGTATTTCAAGTTCTCTACAAAAACAAATTCCAGCCAAGACTACTAAACCTTGCAAAACTCTCTTTCAAATTTGATAAAGAGGTGAAATACTTCCATGACAAAGAACTGAAGAATTTAGTTGACAAAGCCATCCCTACACAGGGTACTGAAAGATGTTCTAGAGAGAGACCAAAATGATCAGAACTCCATGAAGGAGAACAGAGACAACCAACTGAATAGAGCAAACAATTAAATGCAGGAGAAAAAGGAGTAAACAATAGCAGGTAAATAATATGTCAAGCTTAAGTAACTACATTTCAATTATCATCATCAATGTAAATGAACTCAATTCACCAATTAAGAGAAATAGACTGGCAGAGTGGATTAGGAAACAAAATCCAAAAATCTGTTGTATACAAAAAAAAAAAAAAAAACTTAACACATAAAGAAATTCATAGGCTGAAAGCCAAAGGATGGAAAACAATACTATAAGCCCCAGCACATCAGAAAAAAGCAGGGGTACCAATCCTTTTATAAAACAGTCTCAACTTCAAACCAAGAACTATGAAGGGAAATAAAGAAGGCCACTATATACTTGTTAGGGAAAAATTCAAGAGGAAGAGGTAACACTCATAATATCTATGCACCAAACACAGAAGCACACAACTGTATAAGGTAAAGCTTAACGGACATGAAAAATCTAATATATAAAACTACAATCTTAACAGGAGATCTTAACATTCCCTTTTCCAAAAAGATAGGTCAACCAGACAAAAAACTAGCAAAGAAGTAGGAGAACTGAGCAAGAGCTTGAAACAAATGGACTTAGTGGGCATATACAGAGTGTTCCACTCAAACACAGATGAATACATAATTTTTTTCAGCTGCACATGCGTTATCTTCTAAAATAGACCATTTACTGGTACATAGGTCATGCTTAAGTATATGCAAGAAAACGGAAATTATCCCATGCATATATCTGACCAGTGCAGTGAAACTGGAAATAAATGACAAAAGAAAGCAAAAAACCCTCTAAATACATGGAAATTAAACAACAACCTACTCAGCAATTAATGGGTCACGGTTAAAATTAAACAAGAAATTTAACAATATCTACAATTCAATGAAAAGTCAAGCACAATTTATTGGAATGTATGGAATGCAATGAAAGCAGTTCTGAGAGGGAAATTTACAGCTGTGAACTCAATCATTAGGAAAACAGAACAGGAACAGGTAAAAACCCTAATGCTGCACCTCCAACTAGAAAAGGAAGAGCAAACCAAACCCAGAGCCCAAAGTAGAGATGAAATCATAACAATTAGAGCAGAAATGAATTCACTTGAGATGAAGAAAACAGTTCAAAGAATTAACAAATGAAGAAGCTGGTTCTTTCAAAGATTAAATAAAATCAATAAGCCCCTAGCTAACCTCAGCAAGAAGAGGAAAGAATAAATTCAAATACAAGAAATAAGGAATGAAAGGGTATAATCAAAACAGATGCACTGGAAATTCAGGTGTTTATCAATAGCTACATTGAGAATCTTTACACGCACAGAATAGAAGACACAGACGAAAAGGACAGATTCCTAGGTACAAATTACCAAAATTGCATCAACAAGATATAATCACTCTGAATAGCCCAATAACAGCCAATGAAATAAGAGATGCCATAAAAACCTAACGACAAGAAAAATCCAGGTCCAGATGGATTCACAGTTGAATTCTAAAAGAAATTTATGGAAGACATATGCCCTATCTCCTCAAACTCTTCAAGAAAATTGAAAAGGAAGCAATCCCCCCAAAATCATTCCTGGAGGCAAGTATTATACTGATACCAAAACAAAGGAAAGACACAACTAAAAAAAGAGAATTACAGGCCAGTCTTCTTCATGAACATAGATGCAAAAATCCTCAATAAAATCCTAGCAAATAGAATTTTATCATCAAAAAGATCATACACTAAGACAAGGTAGGATCTATTCCAGGGATGCAAGGATGTTTTAATATTCAAAAATGTATAAATGTAATATGCTATATCAATAGAGCAAAAACTAAAACCACATGATCATCTCAATTGATACAGAAAAGGCTTTTGACAAAGTACAACACTCATTCTTGTTCAAACTCCTACAGAAAATTGAAATAAAGGGCATCTACTTCACTATAATAAAAGCCATTTATAAAAAGCCATTGGCTAACATAATTCTAAATGGGGAAAAACTGAAATCTTTTACTCTTAGATCTGGTATAAGACAAGGATGTCTGCTATCACCTCTCTTATTCAATATAGTTCTGGAATCATTAGCTAGAGCCATTAGATAAGAGAGAGAAATAAAAGGAATAAGAATAGTTAAAGAAGAAGTTAAATTATCATTATTTACAGATGACATGATACTTTACTTGGAAGATCCAAGAAATTCCATCAAGAAGCTACTATAATTAATATACAAATTTAGTAACATAGCTGGAAACAAAGTCAATACCCAAAAGTCAGTAGCATTTTTCTACACAGATAACAAGCACACTGAATGGGAAATTATAGAAATAACACCTTTTATAGTAAAACCGAGGAAAATGGAATATCTTGGAATTAATCTAACTAAAGAAGTCAAAGATCACTTCAAGGAAAAACTACAGTATTTCTAAAAAAGAGATCTTAGAGGATTTCAGAAAATGGAAAGATATTTCCTGCTCCTGGATAGGAAAAACCAATATCATGAAGATTGCCATACTCCAAAAATTGCTGAACAGATTTAATGTACTATCTAACTACCACAAACATACATCCCAGACCTAGAGAAATCATTCCTGAAATTTATTTGAAACCAGAAAAGTGGCCAACAAAGCAGGAAGTATTACAATCCCTGAGTTGAAATTATACTACAAGGCTACTGTGATAAAATCAACATGGTACTGGCAATGAAATAGACACTATTCTATCAGTGGAATAGATTAGAAGATGCTTAATCCTTTGCAAACACACTCAGCCACCATATCTTAGACAAAGGAGGCAAAGATACTAACTGGAAGAAAGATAACTTCTTTAACAAATGGCACTGGAAAAACTGGCTCTCTGTATGCTGAAAACTAAAACGTGTACTAGATCTGTCATGATGCACTAAGAAAAAGTCAAAGAGGAACAACGATCTGAACATTAAAACAGAAACACTAAATCTTCTAGAAGAGAAAGTAGAGCAGGAACTCTTGAAGATATAGGAGTAGGCATAGAGTCCATGAACAAACATGTATTCACATGGAAAACACTTGAAAGAATTAACAACTGGGACATCCTCTTTTTTTTTCTTATATTTTTTATTAATTTTAATTCATTTTGTTGAGAAACAAACAGCAATGAGACAGTTTCAAAACAGTTGGTAGGACAGTCATAATAATTAATACATTGCATATTGTTGTCTTCATAGTGGTTATTCAGAGTACAAGTT
Source organism: Ctenomys sociabilis (assembly GCA_004027165.1). NCBI lineage: Eukaryota > Metazoa > Chordata > Mammalia > Rodentia > Ctenomyidae > Ctenomys > Ctenomys sociabilis. The sequence goes on along the minus strand of PVKA01019037.1, from coordinate 2,693 downwards.
GCAGACATGATATGTGTCCAAACATTATTAGTACAAAACTTTCTTCTCACCGAATAAGAAAAAATAGCTGTATACCAATCCTATTTTTTATTGAAGAACAAATACCAATGAGACAATTTCAAGACAACTTAACAGGACAGATTCAATAAATTAATACATTGCAAACTGTTTTTGTAATGTTTTGGTATTGTACAAGGTGTATACATGATATTATACTTACAGACATTATTATAACAGATCTCTAATCAGTGAATGAAGAGAGTATAGCTATATACTTATATTTTATAGCTGAATTATATCACAGATTCAATAATTAATGTTTTCTACGTTGTTATCTTCCTAGAGTTTGTCCATAATACTAGAAGCTGACATAATATCTTCTCCAGCCACCATTAGTGCAAATCTTGTTTCTCATAGAATTATGCAGAAGCACGGCATACTTATCCTAACTGTACTGTTTATACACACACATCATGATTCTTCCTTTGTATACCCATTTTTTGTCTAGACCTGTCAAAGTTGGGCACTCCATTGTCATTAAACCAATTTAGGAGCCTGAACTTGGCGACATAATTCAACACAGTCCAGCATTCCACAATAATAGTGAGTTATCTGAAGAAGTTGTTGACTGCAGCCATTTACAGCTCAACTTATTATTATGGCCCCACATTATATACCTCATTTTTATACTTTTCTGCTAGATGGTTAAGACTAAGATAGATCAAGACCTCTATACCAAAAGATGTAGCTTTTGTTTCTGGGACCTCCTCTTATAGAAAAGGTTTTTCACATGAAAAAAATTATCACCAAAGTGAAAAGACACCCCACAAATTTGACAAATAAGTATTCAAACAAAGTTCTGCTCTTTAGAATTTTTAAAGAACTAAAACACATTAGGGTCCCAAAATTTAAAGACTCAATCCAAAAATGGGCATCCAAGGGGAACACACACTTCTTAGCAGATGAAATTAAATAAGAGAATAAATGTATGAAAAAATGCTCCACATCACTAGCCATCCATGAAATTTAAATTAAAGCAACACTGATATACCATCTTACCCCAGAAAGAATGGCTATCATAAGGAAATAAACCAAGAACAAATGTTGGAGAGGTTATAGGGAAAAGGGAACCCTTCTCCACTGCTGGTGGATGTAGACTGGTTCAACCATAATGGAAATCAGTGTGGAGACTCTTCAAAAACCTAGGACTGGAAGTCTCATTCAAACCAGCTATCCCACTACTGGGGATTTTCCCAGAGGATCTAAAAACATATCATAGTGATATTTGTGTACCTATGTTTACAGCAGCACAATTTGTGATAGCAAAATATTAGAACCAATCAAGATGCCTGTCACTTGAGTACTGGTTGAAAAAGATGCAGTATTTTTATACAATGGAGTATTACTCACCTATAAAGAATGATAAACTCGAAGTCTTCATATACTTGTAAGTGAAATAAACCAGACACACATGCGTAAATGTCATATAAACTCCTTAGTATAAGAACTCAAAAGAAGAATTACAAATAGAAATCTATAACACAATTAAAAGGAAAGCAAGAACTTGAAGATGAGATAATGAAGAGAAACCAAGAGCTAAGAAACATGACAGAGGCAGAGCCATACAGTTATATGTACAAGATGAGTAAGGCAATGATCCTGAGACTCTTCAAATCTAACAGTTAATTTGGATGGATTCCCACCATGACTTACTATATATGCTGATACCTGTTAACTAAGCAACTGCACTGAAGATGGCAATTTGGAAAAGTAGGTTCATGCTTGGAGTGCCTCTCATTCTGGTCTTCTGAATAAGTGATCCTTGTCATTACATGCCAGCTGCAGCAGTGCTGTCTCTTGGGTAGATGTTTTCTTTTGAAAAAAGGATGGAGATGTTGAATAAAGGCAGGAATCAGAAAAAGGAGTGTTAAGGGACTGTCCTGCTACAGTGCTGTATATAGTTAGATTTCTAAACTTATGTATAAACACATATAATTGTTTATTCCTATTTTTAAAATGTAGTTTATGTTTTTAAATTTTTGTTCTGTCATATTTTGTAGGGACTTAAAGTTTAACAATACTTGATGAAAAATAACTGTTCCATGTTAAGCCTAAAATGTTTGATATTAAGACAGATAGTGAGGCTAAGCTCAACAGCCTAGATTGTATAGTAATAACACTAAACTTCTCTTCTTGAGGGTCAACAGCCTAGGATTGCAGACCAAAAATTAGAGAAAAAGCAGTGCTGCAAGGACAGCCAACATTTTGGCCCTAGCCCTTCAAGGTCAGTGAAGACTCAGAACACAAGAGAACCTGTACTGTAACATCATGCAACTCAGTTGTTTCCCAAGTTTTCTGATCAAGGAGATTATGGGGCCAAAGAGGAAAGTGATAGATGATGTAGAGTGTGCCTCAGGACAGTCTCATAGAGAGAAAAACATTTTCTCATGCTTTCACAGAAAGCAAATTGGTCACGCAGTCCACGTGACTCGTCCACATGGCTGACACAAAGGATCTACAAACTGTGTTACAGGATCTTGGGATAAATTCTGAGGGGACTTGACTGACCTTGTGAATGCAAAAGTTCCATTTCTTGTTATATAGGTACTGCTTTATCTTGGTCTTAACTATCCAGCACAAAAGTATACAAATGAAATATAAGAAATAAAAAAAAAGAAATATAAGAAATAAAG